>CAUYLG010001916.1:0-27223 GCA_963573385.1 Cacajao melanocephalus | reverse complement strand
GAGGATGACAACCTATAATTGTCTTTTTAGTCTTGTAGTATCCACAGTACTGAGGTCTGTCCATGTACAAGTGTCTCTCCATAAACTCCATGTCTGCTCTGTGTGTCAAGGGGACAGGTACAGGAGAAGACAAATTCACTGATGGTACTTTCAAACAACGCGGTAGGCCTTCCCTTTGGGATCTGCCATGATAACGACACCCCAGGTGGCAATGCCTAGGAAAAAAACAATACCTTACCTGTATGCTGCATTTTCATTTACCAAGTGTTTCACATATACCCATCTTATTTAACCCTCACAACACTTCTGGAGGATATATTACCATTCTATCTTTCTTATAGGTGAGTGAAGCACAGAAAAAGAAAAAAAAATTCTGAAAGAAAAAAAAGAACATCCTGTAGAATTTACCTATACAGGATCAAGAAAGTAAGACAGAATTCTATTCACTGACAATCGGTTTGAAAGCTAAAAGAATCATTACATTTTACTGGACGACATCTTGACGATCACAGAACGGGACTGTGGGCCACACTGCCCAAACGTACCAAGTAGGTGAGCTTAGAACCCACGTCTAAAGTTCTGGGCTTTCAGGCAAATTTCTTAAACTAAGGTTAAGTGCCCTCGCTCAGGCCTTCTCCAGGACCTGAAGAAAAAGTATGGGCTTTGGGATCTGAAATACCTGGGATCAAGTGACTCTTATTTCCTGACCATGAACACAATACTCCTCTTTGCCTCGGTTTGCTCCGTAGTAAAATGAGAATACTATACTCATACCTACTTCTAACAGCTATTCTGAGAATTAAAAGGACTGAGCCTAATAAGGGTTCTCAAGAAATACTAATGATTTAAAATTTAAAAAGAAAGGCGTTCCAACTTCCTCTCCCCACCTTGTGAGGTGCCCCCAGCAGCTGACCAGCGAAAGCGCCCCGCCTCCCCGCCCACGTGGCTGCTGTTTCCCACCTCTACCGCTCAGATCCCCGACCCGCCCAAGTGCAAGTGCCCTGATTCTCACTGATGCCGATGACCATCTGAGTGATAGTCCCTGGACTCGGGGGATATCCCATCTTCATGGGCCTCCGTGCCACCAAGTACACGTATCCGCCCGCCCCCAGCAGCCCCAACCCAGAAAGCACGCGACAGCTCCAGCAGTTATTAAACAGGCGGGGTTCTGCTGGGGAGTTCGGCGCTCCGGGTGTAGCTGGGGGCGCAGGCTTGGCGGGCGCGGCAGCGGTATCGGGAGGTTCATCGATCTTGAAGGACTGAAGAGGTTGGGATATCTCAGACCCCATGTCGTGGATCTCGGCCTCAACCTTGGGAGTCCGGATAAACTGACGTACAGGATGCGCCGGAAAGCAGAGCGCCGGAAAGCATAACGCAGGGACACCAGTGCTGTGCGCGGGAGGAAGCCCAAGGCCTGCTGGGAAATGAAGTTCCCTTCCGCCTCAGACGCGGAAAAGGTGAAAGAGCTGCCAGCCAGTTCCTGCTGGATTTCTCTGACAGCAACAACCTTGGATGGGCTGGAGGCTAATTCCAGCCCCCACTCCCCCCACCACCATTGCCCACTATTTTAGAAATTCTGTAATCCCTACTCGCTACTCACTAAAATGCATCACCTTTCAGTCTCCTTAGAGGGGAAGTCTGGGTCTCTAAGTTTCCTGCCTCACATGAACTGCGAGACCTTGGGCACATCCTCTCTTATCCAGAGGCCTGTGAATCAAGGAGTTGAATTTTATATGTGCATAATCATGTGCAAGATACAGACATACCACAAAGATACTGTAGGTTTGGTTCCAGACCACCACAATACAGCAAATATCTCGATAAAGTAAGCCATGACATTTTTTTGGCTTCTCGGTGCATATAAAAAGTTGTTTATTCTGTAGTCTTAAATGTGCAATAGCACTGTGTCTAAAAAACAGTATGTGTATATATATATCTTAATTAAAAAAAAAAATCTTGCCAAAAAATGGTAACGATTACCTGAGCCTTCAATACGTCCTAATCTTTTTTTTTATTTTTTTGATATGGAGTTTCGCTCTTGTTGCCCAGGCTGGAGCGCAATGGCGCAACCTTCGCCTCCCAGGTTCAAGCGATCCTCCTACGTCAGCCTCCCGAGTAGCTGGGATTACAGGCGCCTGCCACCATGCCTGGCTAATTTTTGTATTTTTAGTAGAGACGGGTTTTCACCATGTTGGCCAGGCTTCTCTGGAACTCCTGACCTCAGGTGATCCACTTGCCTCGGCCTCCCAAAGTGCTGAGATTACAGGCATGAGCCACTGCGCTCGGCCACTCCTTATCTTTTTGCTGGTTGGGGGTCTGGCCTCGATGTTGATGGCTGCTCACTAAGGTAGTGGTTGCTGAAGATTGGGGTGACTGTGGCAATTTCTTAAAATAAGACAGTAATGAAATTTGTTGCAAGAACTGACTCTTCCTTTAACGAAATATTTATTTGTAACATGCAACATCATTTTATAGCATTTTAATAACCACCCTATAACTTCTTTCAAAATTGGAGTCCTTTGTCCAACATTTTGACAATGTTCATAGCATCTTCACCCGTAGATTCCATCTCAAAAAACCACTTTCTTCATCCATAGGAAGTAACTCCTCATCTGTTCAAGTTTTATCATGAGATTGTGGCAATTCAGTCACATCATCAGGTTCCACTTCTAGGTCTAGTTCTCTTGCTATTTCCACCACATCTGCAGTTACTTCCTCCATCTAAAGTTTTGAATCTCTTCTTAGTTGCTCATAAAGGTTGGAATCAACTTCTTCCAATATCCAGTTAGAGATATTTTTGATCTCCTCCCATGAGTCACAAATATTCTTAATGGCATCAGAATGGTGAATCTTTTCCAGAAGGTTTTCAATTTACTTTAACCAGATTCGTCAGAGGAATCACTATCTATGGCTGCTAGAGCCTTACAAAAATATATTTCTTAAATAATAAAACTTGAATGTCAAAATGACTCCTTGATCTATAGGCTGCAGAATGGATGTTGTGTTAGCAGTTATGAAAACAATGTTAATCTCTTTGTACATTTACATTACAGCTCTTGAGTAACTAGGTACATTGTCAATGAGCAGTAATATTTTGAAAGGAATCTTTTTTTCTGAGCAAGAAATTTCAACAATAAACTTAAAATATTCAGTAAACCATGCTGTAAACAGATGTGCTGTCATCAGGCTTTGTTGTTCAAATAATAAAGCACAGGCAGAGTAGACTTAGCATAATTCTTAAGGGCGCTAGAATTTCCAGAAAGGCAAATGAGGATTGGCTTCAATTTGAAGTCATCAGCTGTATTAGATTCTAACAGGAAAGTCAGATTTGAAGCATGAAGCCAAGCCCTGACTTCTCCTCTTTAGTTATGAAAGTCCTAGATGGCATCTTTTATTAGTAGAATGCTGCTTCATCTATACTGATTATCTGTTATAAATTACCTAAGCTAGGTCTCTTTGATAGTACTTGCTGCTTCACCTTGCACTTTTATGTTATGAAGACAGCTTTATTTTTTTTTTAAATCACATGAACCAACATCTGCTAACTTCCAACTTTTCTTCTGCAGCTTTCTCGCCTCCCTCAGCTTTCGTAAAACTAGAGTCAAGGTCTTGACTTAAGGGAATGTTGTGGCTGTTTTGATCTTCCGTCCAGATGACTGAAACTTTTTCTGTAACAGCAATATGGCTGTTTCACTTTCTTATCATTGGTATGTTCACTGGAGTAGCACTTTTAACTTCCTTCAAGAACTTTTCCTTTGCATTCACAGCTTGGCTGTTTGGCCTAGATTCCAGCCTATCCCAGCTTCCAACATGCCTTCCTCACTAATCATCATTTCTAGATTTTGACTTAAATTGAGAGAAGTTTGACTCTTCTCTTCACTTGAGCAGTTAGAAGCCATTGTCAGGTTATTAATTGGCCTAATTTCAGTATTTTTGCATGTCAGCAAATACAGAGGAGAGGTACAGAGGGCAATGGCTGGTAGGTGGAGCAGTCAAAACACATTTTTATTAAGCTCACCATCTTCTTTGGGTGTGGTTCATGCTCCCCTAAAATTATTCCAATAGTAACATCAAATATCACCAATCACAGATCACCATAACAGATACAATAGTAATGGAAAAGTTTGAAATATTGCAAGAATTACCAAAATGTGACAGAGACTTGAGTGAGATATATACTGTTGGAAAAATTGTGCTAATAGGTTTGCTCTACACAGGGTTGCCACAAAACTTTCTATTTGTAAAATATACTATATCTGCCATGTGTAGTAAAGGGAAGCATAATGAAGTAGGATACGCCTGTACTTTGCTAAGCAATTAACTGCATTATGCCATTTAATCTTCCTCACTCAACATGGCAGATTAAGTTTTCCCATTATATGACAAAACTGGCTAAGTGCCATAGCCATAGTTGAAACCAGTGTCTGTGAATACAGTCAAATATCTTAAACATGACCTGTAAATATTGTGAAGAGACTACACAAATGTGATCAAGATATTAAGAATTGATTTGAATTACCTGGGTAAATACTTACATCTCTGTAGCTTTTTTCTTAAAGACGTGATCTGAATTATGTCATAGTTATGGCATTGTTTTTTTGAGAGCCTTGGAAAAATTCAACCCCGAAAACGAGGAATTCATATAGAATGTTTTTTTTTTTTTTTTTGGTTTACTTTCTTATCTCTTAAGAATGATCTTTTAATTCTGATAATTGTCTTTGCAATTAAACTTCTGTATCATCCACTCCCAGTTCATTTCACCTTTCATTTCCTTTGGGTTTTGAGTACACATTTCTTATGTTGGGCTGTTCTCAGAGGATTACTAGCAAGAAATAATGACATTTAGAGTTTTGAGTTTGTTTCTCTTAGAGGAGTTGGGTGAATACAGGAATAACTGGATTTAAACTGTTTTCCTTTAGATTGCCTTTAAAAATTAACAAGATAAAAACATTCTATTCCACTTTCTGCAATAAGATGTGATTTTAGGAAGGTTAAAAAAGGAAAAAATAAAGATATGGACATATAAGGATAAAATAAAATAGTGAGAATACTGGGTTGGCTTACTGCTTAATTTCAAAGATACTCTATTCATATATATGTTACATGGCACATATAAATAGAGAGGGTCTTTATATATGTACACACACATATATGAGAGAGATCCATATAGATATACATATCTATGTATCTAGGTATATTTATATCTATAGAAAGGTGTGTGTGTGTGTGTGTGTGTGTGTGCATGCATGTGTGCATGTGTAGTAGGAAGACAAAGAGGTTTTGGAGATTTGGGTTCTATACCTTGCTTTATCACTATGAACCACCCATGTGACATATAAAATATTATTTATCTTCTCTGGACCTCAGGTAAATCATGTCTAAAATAAGATTTGGACTAGTTGGTCTCTAACATTTTTTCCTGACTGGAAAATCCTACTACTTTTTAGGAATCTCTCTTCAGATGGCATTGCACTGAGTGCCATACCAAATGAATTCAGTAGTATTTCACTTAGAAATTCACAATTTATGGCTGCTGCTTCCCACTGTTTGATACAACATTTTATAGCTATGTAATTTCTTATTTATATAGGAACAAACTCATCATTTGGCAATTGTTGCCAAACGTTTTGACTGAACACCTTATAGATAAAGAAGATTGAGCACACACTATCATTTATGCATGTTTCTTATTTATAAATTGTATATTAATATACTACCTTATATAAGGATAATGTAAAATAATAGAAATAGAAATTTCAATATTTTCTCACATCACAATATATGGACTTGTGCATCTCCATGATTACCATGGTTATTTGACATGTGATTTTATTAATTCATGTTTTATCTAAAAGCTTATCTTCTGTCAGGAGAGAACATCATTGGTTCTCCAAAGAAACACTATTAAAATAGCCCCATGACACTATATCCAAACAACAGGCAAGATTTAATTTTAATTTGTGTTTCTTTCAAGTACCTTCCAAAAGATGGGTTTGTTCTCTTATGATTATCTCAAATGAACTATTTTAGGCTTTGTTGCTGTTTTATTGTGATATCCCTGCAAAATTCAACAATGGCTTCAACAGAACCTATGTGTCCTAAAACTACATAGCCCATGTTGCAATGAGATGGGCTAACATAATTTTGATTGGAAAATTACTGGAAGCATTAACACACCTCTTGAGATAAATGAAACAAAGGGTCTGAGAATAAGGGGAGATGATGATGAAAGTGAGCAAAACTGTAATTGGAAGAAGTCTTTATTTTAAGGGAAGGAAACTAGTAGGATAAGGTCAAAAGCTAAATTTACTTCATTTTCTTCATTGTGTTTATTTCTTTTACTATTTGTTACGTCTACAGTTCATTTTGGCATTTTTGACTTACAAGATCTTGTGATCCTTTCTATTTATTTATAAATATAAAAAGTGCAAAAGATGTAAAAGGGTATAAATTGAAAGTGTGCTTCACACTCTTGTCCCCCAGCCACCCAGTTATTCTTCCCTGACAGCTGGTATTACCAGTTTCTTGCGTGTCTTTTCAGAGATGTTTGCCTCTTTATATGTGTTTTTTTCTCCAACGGTTTTAGCGTGCACTGCGTATCAGTCAGTATATAAAGAACCTCTTCATGCTTTCGTATGGCTCTATAGTATTCCATTTTATGAGCATATTATGTGAGTGCCCTCATATCAGTAGACACTAATGGACATTTAGGCTGCTTCTACTCTCTTGCTACTACAGATAGTGTCACAATAAATAAATTTTTATATACTTCATATCAAAACCATATGAGTCTATCTTAGAATAGGACATATTCTAAAGGTATATATGGTAATTATAAGCTGAATGGATAGTACCAAATTGCCCTCCATAGAAGTCACGCCAGTTTACACTCTCACCAATACAAGAAGACTTGTTTCTTCATGCTGTTCTTCAAAACTGAATCCTTGATCTTTGATCTCTGCCAATCTAATAGATGATAAATGGTTTCATTTTCCTTTTTTTTTTTTTTTAATGAGTGAGCTTCTTAAGTATGGTTGGGGCAATTCATATTTATTTTTCTGTGAACTGTCAATATAGTGTATCCATTTTTCCATTAGATTGCCTTTTTCTCATTGACTTATCAGGACTCTACACATTAGATGAGTTAACCTTTTGTCTGTGACATAAAGTATGCATCTTTTTCTCCCAATTTGATATTTGTCACTTGACTTTGTTTTACTTTTTACTATGCACATTTTATAAAACATATACTTGAGTTGATCTTTCCTTTTATAGCTTCTAAGTTTCATGTCATGTTTAGAAAGGCCCTCCACTTTCTATGGTTTCTTTCTGCCTTTTTCAGCCTTTTTTTTCTTCATGCTTAAAATATTTCAGCCTTTTTTGGACACTTAAAACTTTAATACATTTGAAATTTATCCTGTTATTAGGTGTCAATAAAAGGATCCGATTTTTCCCCTCAGAGGCTAACCCAGTTGTCTTAATATTATTTATTAAATAATCCACCTTTTTACTACCTATTTAAAATGTCACTTTTAGTCTATAGTTGCAGCTACCCAGGAGGCTGAGGTGGAAGGAAGCTTGAGTCCTGGAATGTGAGACTGTAGTGCACTATAATCATGCCTGGGAGTAGCCACTGCACTCCAGCTTGGGCAATATGGTGAGATGCTGTCTCTATTAAAAAACTTAATTAATTAAAAATCAATCAATAAATACAATTTAAAAAGTTTAATGCCATTTTCTAAAATATATATGTATATATATGTACGTATTTATTATATATGTCTATATTATATAGAGAGGTATGTATTTATACACACACACACACGTATACATGTTTGTGTCTGTTCCTGGACTTCATATTCTGTTCCATGATCTGCGTATTAATTTGCATGCCAATATCACATTATTTTAATTGCCAAATCTCTATACTGTGTTAGTACTTGTAGACTGGCTTGCCCCATTATCTTCTCTTTCAGACTTTTCTTGGCTATTTTTGCTTGTTTATTTTTCCACATGCACTTTTGACTCAGGTTGATCATTATAGCAAAAGACAGTGACATCTTTATTAGGCTTCTATTAAAATTATAGGCTAATTTAGGAAGAAATGACATCTTTATGATGTGGAGTCATCTTATCCAAGGACATGGAATGCTTTTTCTTTCATTCCTATCTTTTGTATTCCTCTGTAGCATTTTAAAGTCTTTTCATAATGGCCTCACACATTTTATTTCAGACATTTTATCTTTTGTGTTGTTACTGAAAATAAGGGATTTTTCCTTCTATTGTATCTTCTGACTGATTATTGTTTAACTATAAAAGGCTCTTGATTTCCAGAAATCCTAATATTGAATTATGAGTGCATTCTGATGAACCTCTGAAATGTGATTGGTAGTCGTGTGTGTGTGCGTGTGTGTGCGCGCAATCTATTGATTTAAGTGATCACTATTATGTCTACTTCATAAAAACAATTTGGAGATACTCCTTTTTTCTGTACTCTGAAATAGTTTAAATGCCATTGGAATGATCTGCTTTTTAAAACTTTTAGTAGAATTTCCCTGTGAAATTTTCTAGTTCAGTCACTTCATTTTTTGTGGGGGCAAGTAGGTTATTTGAAGAGGTTCCCTTCTATTTTGGAAAGCTGTTTAAATTTTCCATTGGCTATATATATATATATTATATATATATATAACATATATATATATATAACATATATATATATATATATATATATATATATAAAACAAATTATACATCTCTGGAATATTATCAATTTCATACTAGTTTTCAAGTTTGTTTTGGCCAGATATGGTGGTACACACCTGTCATTTCAGCACCTTGGGAGGCTAAGGAGGGAGTATCCCTTGAGGCCAGGAGTTCAAGACCAGGCTGAGAAACATAGCAGGACCCCATCTCTATGAACAAATGAAAAAATTAGCCGGGCATTGTGATGTATGCTTGTAGTGCTAGCTACTCGGGAGGTTGAGGTGGGAGGATTGCTTGAGCCTGGGAGTTTGAGGCTGCAGTAAGTGATGAGCGTGCCACTGCACTTCAGCCTGAGTGAGAGAGAAACACTCTGCCTACCCCCATAAAATAAGTTTGTTTGTATTGAGTAGAAAAGACAGTACCCAACAATTCTTTTAATCCTTTAATTTATTTAATCAGTGTGGAATCCGTAAATGTTAGCATATATGGAAAAGGATCTTTGCAGAAGTGATTAAGGATCTTGAGATGGGTTGATTGTGATGGGTTATCTAGTCAGGCCTAAATGCAGTCACAGGTGTCCTTATAAGAGACATTCAGAGAGCAATTACACACAGTACAGTATTTACACACAGGAATTACACAAAGAATACCACAGAAGCAGAGATTGGACTGAGGCAGCCACAAATCAAGGAATGCTGGCAGCCACCAGAAGCTGGAAGGAGCCAAGGCACAACATTTCCCAAGAACTTCCAGAGGGACCTTGGCCCTGTTGACACCTTGATTTTAGTTTAGCAATTCTGATTTTGAACTCTGGCCTCCAGAATGGTGAGAGAACATACTTTTGTTGTTTCAAGCCACCAAGTGTGTGGTAATTTGTTACAGTGGCTGCAGAAAACTAATTCATGCACTTGATTATAACTATTGTTGTGCTCAAAAACCTAGGCTCAGACAGAAAGTATATATAACTGCTTGGGACAGCAGTTTCTTTCTTTACGGATTTTGGGTTACTCTACTATTTTCTGACATTGAACATTGCTGTGGAGA
Source organism: Cacajao melanocephalus (assembly GCA_963573385.1). Lineage (NCBI taxonomy): Eukaryota > Metazoa > Chordata > Mammalia > Primates > Pitheciidae > Cacajao > Cacajao melanocephalus. The sequence goes on along the minus strand of CAUYLG010001916.1, from coordinate 17,476 downwards.
ATTCTGAGGCCGGGCCAATTTATTTTCTAATGTAAGTGACTAGATCTTTTTGCTTGAATGCCCAAATGATTTTCTTTTCCCTCCCTCCCTTTATTTTTCCTTCATTCCTTTCTTAAATTGTTGATCTTTGCTGACTATTCTAGTTCAGTTTTCCCAGGCATAAGCAATACGCTTCCTATATAAACAGATTCTTATCATTTATTTCAGGAATGTTTATCTGAATTATATCATTTTAAAAACACAATTATTTTATTACTTTCTTATAATCAAATACAGCCAACTAGCATTACTTCTACTCATTCATCATTACAGACAAAGGATAATTTATTGAATATTTTTGAACGATGCCGTATATGACAAATGAAAAAGTTAAATTTACAAAGCATCTTGATTAATTATGTAGACTGATCATTAAGAAAAGAGCAGAATTAATCATTCATTTCTTTCCTTATAAAATAGAAGAAGTTGAAAGGGTTCTGTTAGTCTTAATATCATCTTTACATTAAAGTAGTATAAAGTGTGGCACATATAGTTTCATCTGGAAAGGTATGTAACTTATACTTCTCATAAAAATTAATCAAATTTACATAAGAAAATGAATACAGTGAGCCTTGGGCTTTCATATTAAAATTTTGTGTTGAGCTATCTTTTATGACATTATAAATTATTACATAAAACATATTTTATACATTTATAATCCTAAGAAAAGTAAAAGAATTGCTTCTTGGAAAGGTATTCCAGTAGTCATTTGTTCTAAAATAGGATAAACTGAACTTCCGAGTTTAATATCTACCAAACCTGAACTCCTTAGCTTGAGTCAATGAATTTGTTATGCTGCATATTTCACAGTGACTGTTTCCTAAAGTCACAAATCTAACATTTCTTCAGAAATACTGACAGATGATGCACTTCCTGGAGTGTGCCTGGTGTGGCAGATTTCCACATGTTGTTGTTGTATGTGACCTGTATTATTTCTCCTCCCTCTTGTATGCTCTTCCATTTTACTTAATTATAGGTCCTTTCCAAATATTCTCGAGAAGAATATTCCTCTAAGAATTTTTCTAGGCAAAGGAGTTTTGAGATGGAAAATTAAAGAGAAAACTGGATATTAGAGTTCCCTGGCTTTGCCTATATTTGTTGCAAACCTCTGCCAGATTGATGAGGTTGTTGAAGTTTCTAAACGTGGTGATAAGATCCATAACTCTGATGTTATTCTACAAAATCAGTATCTACCTATGGCTTCTTTTTTGTTGGATCTTTTCTGGAGACTGGCCTTTTAAGTCTTTGGTTGTTTATTTTCTTTCCTTACTCTTTCATTCTTAACCTCAAGGAACTCCATATCCCTCTTTAGATAAACACTTTTTATGGTGTGTGCATTTGTAAGTGTTTGGTCACCTTTTGGAGCTTTGCTTTCAATACATGGCTCTCCTGGCTTATTCTGTTGCTGATGCAAAAATTAGGTCACGCTAAAAGACCCCCCCTAGATTTCTGCAGGCGTTTCTGTGGTGGGCCTCCTTTTCTAAAGAAGAAAGAAATTGCAGATGAGGAGCTACATTTTTGTCCATATTCTGCTGGATTTTCATACTTTCACATGGTTTCATCTTTTCTCTTTCCAGAATGAGCAGTAGCTGTTTTCTGTGATGATCTCTTTGTAATTCCAGTGACAAACATGTCTGTCGAGACTACGTCAGCTCATAGGTTCAGAAAAGTATGTCTCCCTTGGGAATCTTCATTACTTCCATAGACTTTGGGGTGGGCGGTAGCCCGAGAGTGGTAGGCTGTAGCATTGGCACAGGAAAAGGGAGTAACAGGGCAGTGTGGCATGCCATGCCCCTGTCCCCTGCACTCAGAGCCTGGTGTGGGCCCAGGGGCATAACGGCCACATCACTTCTTCCTGTACTGTCGCCAACCTGGGCATGCACTTTAAACATTTGTTATACATTTTTTTTCTTCAAGACTTCCAATTATGTACACTGTTATATCTTCTTTCATTTTCTCACTAATTCATTTCATTTATTTTCTTTTTGCTTCTTAATATGCTTATACAAGTGTGTGTTTTCATTTATATTTTTGCCCTTATAACTGAGATTGCTTGATTTTTTTTCTTCCACTGAGTTTATTGAGCTCTGACAACTCATATTTTATCATTTCCTGCTGTCTAATTATTTCATTCCTAGTTCTTTTATTTGTGCTTTGAGTTCTTGCTTCATACACCTGATTGCTTCCTTGCGGTTTTAAAATTCAGGGAGAAATGTTTGGTCATGATGTTTATGTGCTCCATGACAATATTTTTCTGGATGTTATTATGAATCTACCATTTGTGTTTCTTATTTCTTTCATTCTTTTCCCTCTTTTTTTCTTAGTATACCTTTGAATATCCTGCATTGGTTCCTCTTAAAATTAACCATCTTTGAAAGGTTGAGTTTCCCAGCTATAAAAGAAGACTTGTATCAGGAAAGAGACAGGACCAAGTTCCAGGCTAGCTGTGATTTCTCCTGTAGTTCAGTGGGTGGCATGTGAGTTCATATAGCCCACTTTTCTCCTCAGTGAGTGAAATAGGTAGCTTCGGGGTTTTATAAGTCAGTCTTTTTTTTCCTCTACACTGCTGCAGAAACCATGTGCTTCCTGGGTACATGCCTTCTTCTTGGCTAGTGGGTTTCCTTGTGGAACTCTACCTTCTTTTCTTCTTGGAGCAAAACTGTATCTATGGAACTAAGGACTTAACGTTTTGCATCTCAAAGTGTGCCCTTCACTTTCAAGAATTATGCTTTGCTGATTCTTTCTGATATTTGCAGCTGTAATGTTCTTGCTCTTCTGTCTTTTCTCTCCAACACACCCTCCTGTGATCACCACTGCCATAGTGATTGCAGGTGTTCAGATTGCAATGAAGCCTGGTCAGTCTTGGTCCCTGGTAATTAGAATGAGCAGATACTTCTCATTACCTGCTTTGATATGTAGGGTGAGAGAGAAATAAACTTTTGTTGTGTTAAGTTCCTGGAATTTAAAGTTATTTGTTGCTGTAGCATAACCTAGCTTATTTTGGCTGATACAGTTGGTTCACAGCTGAGGTTACTACCCTTGAGGGCATTTGGAAGTAGAAGGAAGCATTTTTGGTTGTCACAACAGAGCGTCTAGCAGCCAGCAATACTAAGTCTCTGGTAATGCTTACAACAGTCCTACTCAATAAAGATGTCTTTACCTGAAATGCCAATAGTGCCCCTCATGAAACACTCAGTAAATCTCCTTTCTGATATGATTGCCCATTATTAAACCCTTGCCCAAATTGGATTATTTTTGGCATCTTTTATTATCTTCCATATTAAGTTATTCAGATAATTTTAAATGTTCATATATGATTTATTATTTTCTAAATACCATATCAATGAGTGAACTAATACAGTTTATTAATTTTTATATTCTCATACTGTTTAGCATGGTACCTTACACCTAAATGGTACTCAGTAAATATCTGTGAATTTCATTATGATGAAGTATCTTCTTGGGCCTATGTCTGAAAACCCATTTTCCATATTCTGGGTGCCCATTAGTAAATTCAGGGTCCCCCTTTTGTTTTCTGTAGTTTGAACTGAAGGGAGATTTAAAAAATAAACAATTGAAAAAGACATTCCCTAAAGGTAACCATCAAGTGTAATAAGACTCAAGTCAAATGGTCCAGCTGTCACAGTAAAATACAGCCTATTGACTTCCTTCTCACTAGGGATAAGCACTGCTTACCACTTACCACAGAGAGCATGGAGAGAAAGTATCACCCACAGAGCTGCGGGAGGGAATGTCCTGTGTAGCTGAGAGAGAGGCACAAAATAAATCTGGCTGGTAATAGATAGCCATGTTTTATAAGATGCAAGGGTAGGAAACATAATTATTTTACTTTAAGGGTCAGAAAATAAATAGCACCATAGTTAAAATCTAAGTGAGGAGGTGACCAACAACTTTTTTTTTCAAAAATCACACAAAAAATATTAAATATCAACTAGGTGCAAACTCCTAGTGCAGGAGCGGGTGGCAGTGAGTCTCACACAAAGATAAGCAGGATGGAGCCTGCCTTCTTACCTTTTGGAATCTTACCGGTAAACCGTGTACATATCTAAATAAATACAATATCTATAGACCCTGACAAACATTGTGACAGAAGTAGTAAGGAAATTTACTAAGAATGAAGGGAAAAGAAATTCTTTCTTATTGGATGGAAGCGAATGAGTTGAATCTATGAGGAGTAATGCGGCAAGTTGAGCCTTAAAAGAAGGCTAATGTGTGGAACACCCAATATCGGGAAACTCCCCCTGACTCCCTTGTCTTGCAGCAGGGCTAAGAGGTGTAATATATAACATTGGTAAAATGCTTCACAGGTAAATGGTATGGTTACATACCTTATTCATATGGCTGCATTACTATTAATGGATAGTTTATGTAACTAGAACCTGAAAAATAGTGACTGTTAAAGACTTTAAAAATTGGGATATAGTAAAAATTATTACAATAATTTCCCACTGATTTATCAACTTACTATTGCATTTATGTGCATTTCTAGGATATTTATGTCGTGTAAAATGACAGCTAGTATGGTCTCCAGATGGCCATGTTGCTTCAGTCTACTGACATTGACTGCTTGCAGGATCTCATTCCAACCTCAACTAAAGATAAAAACTCATTTAAAATATTGCTTAAGTAAATTCCGTTCTTATAAAATCAACCACTCTTGTGGCTTAGCACTAATGTTTATATTTGTTGATTTCAAGGAGTTGTACATGGGCTATTAAGCAGTATATTTCTTTTGGTTTGAGTGCTTTTATTGATTGAATAAATAAGTGGCTTGGCTTCTCTTCAAGAAATGGCACTTCATAATGTCTTATATCTTCTTAACTTAGAAAAGTCTAACGTATATGCATAGTTAAGGGAGAGGATAAGCTGTTCAAGTACATGTCAGTGAGCCTAGGCCTTAAGAACTGTGAACCAAAAATTGTTTAATTATTTCAGTTTTTACCGTAACACTTATTCACTTCAACAGAATACCTCTCTACTCCCTTATTCCTTATTACGGTCATGAAGAAGGCACTCATATTAATCCCTGTTGTAATCTTTTTTTTTTCGGCCTTGTGGATATTTTATGGGTGAACATCTGGGAATGTTGTTCTTAGCCATCCAGTGTGTCAGTAGAAGAGGAGATGGGCCCTAGGTGTCTTGCAGTCCACTGCATCTGAAGGAACGCTGACACTAATCCACACCACCTCCTGCCATCGAGTTAGAAGGCTCTGGAGCTGCCACTGATGTGAAGCATAGATGGCCCAGTGGAGACAACTGCTCTTGATAATAAAATGCACAGTTTTCTTGGAATTTTCGTTTACCATGGAATTCCTTTCCAGAGCATATTCTTATATTTTTATTGAAGTTAGCATAAAAAATAGAGTGGAAGAGGAGTAGAATGAGGAGATAATATGAATTAAAGTATCTATAGTATTTTCCTGTTTATACATTATCTAATTTAATACTCAGAATAGTACAACAACATGAGTACTGTTATTTCCATCTTACAAGTAAGGAAATTGAAGTCTAGAAGCTTAGCTAGTTTGCCCAAAATTATTTGCTAGTGGATGGAGATGCTGGTGGATAGAAATAACATCTAACGTTGAGTGGGAAACTGAGCATATTCCACATACATTAGTAAATTGAATCTTTCCAACAACGTTATAAGCCAGAAACTCATACTGGCCCCATTTTAAAATAAAAAAAATTAGGAACCAGCTATTAGTGATGCCTTTGTTTAAGGGATGAAGCCTGGATTTGAATCCAGAACTTCAAGCTCCCAAAACGTATTCTATACCTTTATTCTGTGGTGTAGTCCAATGCAGTGTGGCACCTGATTGCAATTTGAGATTTTCATCCATACGTTGTGTTCAGATGCGCCTATAAAATGCTTTACACACTGCCTGGCACAAAGAATGCATTTTATAATTGAAAGCAACTATTAATATACAAATAGCAATGGTGTATTTGTCTGTTACCTTTATTGTAAAGATTTCGAAACATTCAACACCTATTGTTGGAGTCACGGAATACTGGATTCTGCATATTTTCAGGTTATATTTAGAAAGATTGAGATGCAGTGACAATATGTAACTTTTCAGAATTGATAAGTTGTCAGTGGCAGGTCAGGCTGGCAAGGCAGTAAGGAAAGTTCTTATTGTGCTTGACTGCATGGTACCCTTACTGACCAAAAGCAGCCTGTGAGCTCACAACATCATTTTTAAAATGCTTTGCAGTTTATCAAGTACTTTCAAAGGCATTCATTCATTTGTGTCTCACAACGACCTTGACCTTGTTGAGTGGCTATTATTATCTCTGTTTTACGGAAAAGAAAAAAGAAACACAAAGTCAGAGGTTAACCTGCGACACAATTCATGCAACTAAGCAATGAAGGACCCGAAGTCAGGAAAAGATTCCCTAACTCTGAGCATAATCATTTTTTTCACTGTACATCGTTGTCTTATATTTTTATTAAGATTTTCATCTCCTTATATTAGGTATGAATTAAATCTGAAAATGAAAATGTAATAAAGTATCACAGGAGGTAGCTTTTTGAAATGATTAAGCAAAAAGAAAAATTTGATAGGCCTAATATCAAAATCTTAAAAACTTCTTTCAGCAAATATTCATCCAACATACATTTATTTAGTCCCGACTTTGTCCATGGCATTGTGTTATGTGAGGTAGGTAGAGAAGCAGGGGCCAGGAATGCTGAGAAAAGACTTCAGTTCAAGTTTGCTTATTTTTAGATGTAAGAAAATTTATAGGAATCATGTCAAGGTAATTATATATCTTATTTCACTAATTAAACTAAAAGCAAATTGGTGATGGCAGCTCTTTCTTAATTGTCTTTACATTTCACACAATGCGTGGTGCAGTATCTTACCTGTTGAATGAACAAATTAAGGTGTGAATTCAGAGCCCTAGGGCTTCAGGAACTTATGGATTAAATTGAAAGATATGAAACTAAGTTAAATAAAATAGAAGATTGATATATGATCACATGGTATAGAGAAGAGAAGCATTATTTCTAGTTCAGATCATCTAGGAAAGCTTCGTGGAAGAGATACTTTTTGGATGAGAGGTAAGTAACAAGTTTTTGCTGCCTTTTTTAGGCTAACATAGATAAATGAGTCCTAATGGAAGTAAAAGGCAAGGTATTTAAATCTCCTAGCAATCTGTAGTGGGCATAGTGGGCATTCAAAATACTTTTATTGACTGACTGACTGAATCTTTGCAATGAAATGTTAAGTGTATTAGTCTTTAAATGTGAAATGTTGAGATATCTTGGTATTACTGGGAATCATATTAGAATGTCAAAACACTCTGATCAAGGATCTATCCATATTCAATTTGACCCTTCTAAAACAAGGAAATCACAGAAGTATTTTAAAGAATGCTCTATTCTGTTGTAGAGATCTGATAATCCTGTATAATTTGAAGATGCATATGGAATGTATAATCAAAAAGTAATACAAACATCTCTGAGAGGTTGCATCACATCTCTGAAGGGGAAATTACTAAGCCAAAAGTATTCCCTCATATCCTCATTCCTAATATATCCCATTTAATTTTAACATCTTTTGGCAGTCTGGCCATAAAAACTATGATATGAAGATTCCCGTTCAATCCTGAGTCTGGGTTACACTTTAGTCTCTGCATTGATCATTCCGTTTTGTGTTTTTTTTTTCACAGAAAACCACTCACAATGCCTCTTAGGTTACCCTAGTACTATAAGAGCTAGGATTTTTATACCAACAATAAAAGGAAGCATTATTTACCATAAGGCACTTTTTCATTTGATGGTCAGTGACTCACAGTGCTTTCCTTTACTCAAGAGTAAAATAATAATGCTTCTATCCATCGTTTAAAGGTTTTAAAAATGTTTACTAAATTTTATACTAGTGAAATTATCAAAAGAATAAATACAAATTTAAAACATTAATTATGGAGAAGGGACTTCAGTTTGCTTTTATTACAAGAATAAATAATAAACACATTCAGCGGGCTTTCCAAATATTGTACTTCTTTTGGATTTCTTTTAGGAACATTTTAAAAGAATAGCATAAAGAAAAATGTCAATGATGTCAATGTTACTAACATAAATTATTTAATGTTTTTGATAGTAACATTTGATGTCTCATATATTCTCACATTTGGAAGATTCCTCATTTGTGCTAGATGTCTGCATATCTTCAGTATGCTCAAAAAATTTAAAATTTTGATGAGTAAAATCTTGATGAACTGTTAAAAAAATAACTTTCTAAATTAATTAACACTGTGAGGTGAATCTGGTTTCTTGAAAGTGTACATGGTGCATTTTTGGAAACGATGTATATATAAATGCTTGAATATTTTATATCACAAAATGTGAGCCTTTAATAAAACTTCTCAGAACTTTGTAAAGTTTAAAGTCATATTATCCCCATGTGCTCTTATAACTACACATCATGATTCGATATTTTTATAATGATTATGACTAAATGATTGCTTTTATTTGGAATTTCAGAAAATAAGAGAATGATAAGAATAGTTGGCATATATCATAAACGATATGAAAGGATATTCAGAGTTAAAAAAAGATATGCTCTCATGGCTAGAAGTCTAAAAATGGAATATGTTTCAAAAGGAATATGAAGTCACTTTCCCAAGGCAGTGGTTTTTAAACCCTGGTGCCTTTGTTTGTTTCGTGTGGCTGTAATAGAATACCACCAACAGCGTAATTTAAAAAGAAAACAATTTTATTTCTTAGAGTTCTGAAGACTAAGAAATCCAAAATCAAGGGACCAGTATCTGATAAAGTCCTTTGTGCTGTGTCACCTCATGGTGGAAATCATCATATGGGTGAGAGAGAGCAAGAGATTGAACTCAAAGTCTCAATCCCTTTATAACTGGCATTAATCCATTCATGAGGGTGGAATCTTCGTGACCTAAACACCTCTCATTAGACCCTACCTCCCAACACTGTTGCTTTGGGGATTGTTTCCAGCTTGTGCTTTTTGGGGTATACATTCAAACCACAGCACTTGGTGAATAAGGGGAATCACTTGAGGAGCCAGTTAAAAATAGGATTTCTGAATCCCATTCCTGAAGGTTCTCTAGAACGTGTAGTAGACAGCCTAGATAGCTGACCATACTAAAGTGTTGACAGTTTCCAAGCCCCTCTAATGGAACTCTCATGCTCTGCTTGTCAGAACATAAAATTGCACAACCACTTTGGAAAATAGTCTGGCATTTTCTTATAAAGTAGAACATACACCAACTATGTAACCCAGCTATTGCATTCCTGGGTATTTACCTAAGAGAAATGAATATACATGTCCATACAAAGACAGTGTTATTTGTAACAGCAAAAACTGTAAGCAACCCAAATGTGTGTCTGCAGGTATAAACAGGATTAACAAGAAACAGTATATCCATACTAATAGAATATTACTTTCTACTGAAAAGGAATAAACTACTGATAAGAGCAACAACATCAATGAATTGCTAAATAATTGTGCTCAGTGAAATAAGTCAGAAAAGACTATGTGTTATGTAATTCTATTTCCACAAAATTCTAGAAAATGGAAACTATGGTGACAGAAAACAGGTCAGTGGTTATCCAGGCAAAGATATAAGGGGTGCATGAGAAGGGGCTGAGATTAAAAGCCCTGGAAAAAAGCTTTTGAGGATGATAAATTTGTTTTTTATCGTATCCGGGGAAACAGTTCCACAGGTATATACATATCAAAATACCAAATTGTACATTGAAATTATGTTCAGTTTGTTGTATGTTAATTATATCTTAATAAAGCTGTTTCAAAAAATGAAGTGAGCATAGGCAAAGGGTAAGAGGGTGTTCCTCTGCTCTCTAAGGCAACTAGCCTTAAAGGTTCTTGTGTCTGATACTAGGAGCCCCTCTAACCCAGTCACATTGTGAGATGTGTGTGTGTGTGTGTGTGTGTGTGTATGCATGTACACATGTGTGTGTACATATGATGTGAAGGCATTAATAGGGAGCAGAAGCAGTCTCAGACAGTTTTGATTTTTGTGTATTTATATGACCAAAAGAGAAGAGTAGCATTCCTGCCCCTCAATAGGCCATTCACTGTGAGTCTACAGCTGTGACGAATACAAAGTCTTACCTCAGGCATGTGGGTTCCTCTGGTGATTGTGGAATCACACGGAAACTACAGCCTCTTTCACATCACTCAAGTTGTTTGTTTGTTTCCCATTTTTAATATAGGATATATATGTGAGCAGTATTCACTAATACAGGAGGCTTTATCCACCGATTTCCGCCTATTTTCAGACTATACACTTGAGCAGACCTATGCTAAAATTCACTTCACCATTATATTTATAGGTATAAATTTAACATTGTTACCACAGTTCTTTCTTGGCTTATCTGGCGTATCTCGACGATACTCTGACTACCCCGATGCATATACATGAAATATTATCTCATCTATAGGTTCATTCATTTCTCTAACATGTATATATATTTGGAGTAGTTCATAGCAAAATTGAGTGGAAGGGTGCAGAGATTTTTCCACCCATGTATAGCTTCCCGGTTATCATTATTCCCCACCAGAGTGGTGCATTGGTTACAACTGATGAACCTAGATTAATACATCTTCATCACCAAACATCTATTGTTTACAGTAGAGTTCACTCTTGGAGTTGTACATTCTGTGGGTTTAGTCAAATGTACAATAATAGGCATGCACCATTGTAGTATTGTACAAACTGGCAGTTTTTTTTTAAAGGCTACTTTCATAGCTGGGCATATACCGGATAAAAGGAACTGCTGTAAACAGGCCTTTAGTAAGATGGTGATAAGATGTTGGGGCAGGTGGAAGAAGTTTCTATAGTCCTATAGTTAGGTCTCAGAGTCTCTACTTACCTCCTTAGGTGGAGCAGGAGGGCTGGAGGGGCCTGGCTGGATATTTCCCTTCCCCTAGATTAATTAAGTTCTGATAAAACCCCAGAAAGCTAGGCTCTGGTTAAATAGTTTCTCCTGACAGTGGAACTTGTTCAGAACAGAATGTTCTGGATATTTCAGTGTAGTTCCTTTTTCCCTCCCGCTGCTGGAAACCTGAGGGGATTTTTCTCTGATCTTCATGGTGAGAACCTGGTGGAACTTCAGGAAGTAAACTTACAAAGGTGTAGACCTACTTCCTGTTAATGACTGGGTTTCCCTGGAATTTTTAACTCTCAGACTTGTGCACACTGAGCCTCCAGCATATAGGATTTTCTGCCCTGGCACTAGTTTCCATGGAGGCTTCTGCTTCTAGATTTCTGCTTGGATAAGTTATGATTCCCTGTATCTGCCTGTCTCTCCAATTTGGGGGCCAGAAGTTTGCCCTGTGACTTCATGTCTCTTCTGGATCTAAGAGGAGCTGTTGATTTTTCAGCTTGTTCATCTTTTTACCTGTTGGGACAGAGGGGCGATTTCCAAGCCCCTCTCATCGCAGTGGGAACTTGCTTGGGTTTTGATGGTAGTCATGTGCAATAATGGTGAAGAAAACTAAATTATGCAGAGGTCAGCAATGCTAGAGAGCCTCTTGCAAAAGACCCTCTGAGATTTCTAGGTAAATGACTACATACATAGGTCAAATATGGATAAAACGATGGATTCATAGGATTTATGAGTACTTTTTTGGAAGAAGAACCTTAGGTTAGGAGAACTGATTTTACTGAAAGAAGATGGTGGCTTGGTGCCACTTGAATATTACAAAAATATGGCTCAATTGGATAGCTATAGGAGATTTTATATATATATATGCATGCACACACACATATATATTCTTGATATATATACAAACATACACATTCAGAATACATATATATGGTATATATAGCCTCCCTATATATGTACTCTGAATGTATATGTTTATATATTTTTATAGAAGCATTCCGATGAATGACAGTGAAAACTACATTTTTCAAGAGCAAACATGAAGTTCCAAGAGCTGTATATACTTGCTTCTTTCTATGAATGAGGAATTGGGGTCAATATTGATTGTGAGCTTTGTCTGAAGTCACACACACTATGTGTATTACTGAACTAAGAAATAAAACCCACTTTCTCAGTTCTTAAGTGTCTACTCTTTCCACAGTTCTTTCCACCAGTTGCAGTTACTTTTAGCTTTTTGACTCTGCAGAAGTTAAGTTCACACTGGAACACACAGAGCAAACATGGCTAAGGGGGATCTGATGTTCCAGTAAGATTAGATATGGGAGAGCACCTGGGTGCTGTAAATTAGCAAATTTCTCAGTCACAAAAATTGCACATTAGGATCCTAAAGGATCTTGCAGATGTAGAATTACAGTCTTGGATATTTCTTAATGAACAGCAATTATTTAAAAAAAGAGAAAATCAAAAAAAGGTAAGGCTCTGGAGAATCTCACATATCTGATAACACACTCCAAGGACTGGCATGCTATGCTGTGTCTCCTTTATAAATGGCAGGGTTCAGTTAGATGGCCATTTTTAGTTCTCAAATAAGTGTCATAAAAATCCAGCATTCCTGGGCTAAGTGTTGTGAGATCAGACTGAGGAAGATCCTAGTCGGGTCTTTTAAGAACATGAGGAAGAGCTGGAAATATGAGCTGAACCTACCCTAGAATAAACACATTGACTGTAAGTAATTTGATAAGAGTTTCATATGTACAGAGAGCCTATAGATGAGCTGAACTTCTACATTCTCCAGGAAGATATTTTATCTGACTTTTATAAAACAAATTTGTCCACCTTTTTCTGAGCTTATGTTCCTTTTAGAGTCAGTAGCATGCAGGCTATTCTGTAATTAAGTTCTACTTGTGTAAACAATGTGCAAAGAATAAGTTACATATATGGGAGATACACATATGGAAAGATAAACTGATCATCTTGAGATCATCTGGGGACAATTTCTTTGTTCTGAAAGTTTAGTTGGAATTTATGAGAAATAAAAATATTTTTAGTTAGATTTTAGAAATTTTTAAATAGAGGGCCAGGAATTAAGTTATGGCTAGAATGTCAAATTCATAATGGTAACAGGCAGGAGGTAAAGCTGGAGCTGTATCCACAGAATAAGAGAAAATACAATTTAAGGAAATCATGTATAAAGAACTTATGTCTAGAATATATAAAGATCTTTTACAACTCATTTTTTAAAAAATAAATAACCCAATTTTAAAAATGGTTAAAGAATATGAATAGACATTTATCCAAAGAAGATGGCCAATAAGGAAGCAGACGAAAAGACGCTCAACATCGTTAGTCGTCAGGGAAGTGAAAATGACAATTAGATATCATTTCACATCCATCAGAATGGCTGTAATAAAAGTCAGAGAATAACTAATGTGGGCGAGAATGTGGAGAAATCAGAACCTCATCTACTGCTAGCAGAAATAGAAATTGGTGCAGTCACTTTCAAAAACTATGTGGTAGTGCCTCAAAAAGATAAGCATAGAGATATCATTTGACACAACAATTCTATGTATGTACACATAAGAAATAAAAACATGTCTACACAAAAACTTGTACATGAAGGTTTATAACACTAATATTCATAGTGATATCAGTACAACCCAAGTATTCATAAACTGATGAATGGATAAAGAAAAGATAGTCTATCCATACAATGAAATATTATTCAGTTAGGAAAAGGAATGAAATGCTAGGGTGGACTTCTGCCAAGATAGCCGAATAGGAACAGCTCTGGAGTGCAGTTCCCAGCAAGAGCAACACAGAGGTGAGTGATCTCCACATTTCCAACCAAGGTACCAGGTTCATCTCAATGGGACGGTTGGACACGGGGTGTAGCCCAAGGAGGGCAAACCGAGGCAGGGTGGGGTGGTGCCTCACTCAGGAAGTGCAGTGGACCGGAGGACCCCCTCTCCTACCCAATGGAGGCCATCAGGGATTTTTCCGGCCACTCTGGAACTCTGGTTCCGATGCTGTGCTTCTCCTGTGGTCTTTGCAGCCTACAGCCCAGGAAATTCCTGCTGGGCTGACAGGTGCTGCCTGTTTCCAGCACAAATTTGAGTGGCCATTTTGGCTGGCACCTGGGGTGCCTGCAAGACAGAGCTGCCCATACCCCTGAGAGAAAGGGGGCTGAAGGCAGAGAGCCAGGTGATCTGGCTCGGCGGGTCCCATCCTCACAGAGACCAGCAAACTGAACCCACTGGATTGGGATTTTCGCAGCCAACACAGCAGTCTGTGCTCAGCAGGGATGGTCAAGCTTGGTGGGGGGAAAGGTGTCTGCCATCACCGAGGCAGTCCACCATTACCAAGGCAGCCCACCGTTACCAAGGCAGCCCACCATTACTGAGGCAGTTCTAACCTTACCTGTGTAGACAAAAGCACAAGGAAGTTTACACAGCAGCTCGGCAGAGCCCATGGCAGCCCAGCAATGCCTCTGCAGGCAGACTGTGACTAGACTCCCTCCTTGCTGGGCAGGGCAACTCTGAGAAAAGGCAGTAGCCCATCAGGGACTTATAAATAAAGCCCCACCTTCCCAGGACAGATCACCTGGGAAAAGGAGTGGTTGTGAGTTCTGCTGCAGCAGACTTAAACGTCCCTGCCCAGCAGCTCTGAAGGGAGCAACAGAGCTCCCAGCACAGCACTTGAGCTCTGATAAGAGACAAACTGCCTCCTCAAGTGGCTCCCTGACCCCCGTATATCCAAAGAGATACCTCATACAGGAGAGCTCTGGCTGACATCTGGCAGGTATCCTCCTGGGACGAAGCTACCAGAGGAAGGAATAGGCAGCAATCCTTGCTGTTCTGCAGCCCCTGCGGGTGATTCCCAGGCAAGCAGGGTCTGGAATGAACCTCCTAAGATCAGAGCAGAACTGAAGGAGATAGAGACACAAAAAAACCCTACAAAAAATCAATAAATCCAGGACCTAGTTTTTTGAAAATATCAACAAAACAGACCACTAGCCAGATCATTAAAAAAAAAGAGAAGAATTGAATAGATGCAATAAAAAATGATAAAGGGGATGTCACCACTGATTCCACAGAAATACAAACTACCATCAGAGATTACTACAAACACCTCTATGTACATAAACCGGTGAATCTAGAAGAAATGGATAAATTCCTGGACACTTACACCCTCCCAAGACTAAACCAGGAATAAGTTGAATCCCTGAATAGACCAATAACAAGGTCTAAAGTTGAAACAGCAATTAATAGCCTACCAACCAAAAAAGTCCAGGTCCAGACGGGTTCACAGCCAAAATGTACCAGGTGTAGAAAGAAGAGCTGGTATCATTCCTTCTGAAACCATCACAAACAATACAAAAAGAGAGAATCCTCCCTAACTCATTTTATGAGACCAACAACATCCTGATATCAAAACCTGGCAGAGACACAAATAAAATTTCAGGCCAATATCCATAATGAACATTGATGCAAAAATCTTCAATAAAATGCTGGCAAATCGATTGCAACAGCACATCAAAAAGCTTATCCATCACGATCAAGTAGGCTTCATCCTGGGGAAGCAAGGCTGGTTCAACATATGCAAATCTATAAATGTAATTCACCACATAAACAGAACCAGAGATGAAAACCACACGATTATCTCAATAGATGCAGAGAAGGCCTTTAACAAAATTCAACAGCGCTTTATGCTAAAAACTCTCAAAAGACTAGGTATCGATGGGACGTATCTCAAAATAATAAAAGCTATGTATGACAAACCCACAGCCAATATCATACTGAATGGGAAAAAAACTGGAAGCATTCCCTTTGAAAACTGGCACTAGGCAAGGATGCCCTCTCTCACCATTCCTATTCAACATAGTATTGGAAGTTCTAGCCAGAGCAATCAGTCAAGAAAAAGAAATAAAGCATATTCAATTAGGAAAGGAGGAAGTCAAATTGTCTCTATTTGCAGCTGACATGATTGTATATTTAGAAGACCCCTCATCTCAGCCCAAAATCTCCTTAAGCTGATAAGCAACTTCAGCAAACTCTCAGGATACAAAATCAATGTGCAAAAATCACAAGCATTCCTATACACCAATAACAGAGAGCCAAATCAAGAACAAACTGCCATTCATAATTGCTACAAAGAGAATAAAATACCTAGGAATACAACTAACAAAGGATGTAAAGGACATCTTCAAAGAGAACTAAAAACCACTGCCCAAGAAAATAAAAAAGGACACAAACAGATGGAAAAACATTCCATGCTCACGGTTAGGAAAAATCAATATCATGAAAATGGCAATACTGCCCAAAGTAATTTATAGATTCAATGCTCTCCCCATCTAGCTACCATTGACCTTCTTCACAGAACTGGAAAAAAACAACTTAAACTTCATATGGAACCAAAAAGGAGCCCGCATAGCCAAGACAATCCTAAGCAAAAAGAACAAAGCTGGAGGCATCATACTACCTGACTTCAAACTATACTACAAGCCTACAGTAATCAAAAGAGCATGGTACTGGTACTAAAACAGAGATATAGACCAATGAAACAGAACAGTGGCCTTGGAAGTAATGCCACACATGTGCAACCATCCAATCTTTAACAAACGTGACAATAACAAGCAGTGGGGAAAGGATTTCCTGTTTAATAAATGATGTTGGGAAAACAGGCTAGCCATGTGCAGGAAACTGAAATTGGACCCCTTCTTTACACCTTACACAAAAATTAACTCCAGATGGATTAAAGACTTAAATATAAGACCCAACACTGTAAAAACCCTAGAAGAAAACTTAGGCAAAACCATTCATGACATAGGCGTAGGCAAGGACTTCATGACTAAAACACCAAAAGCAATGGCAACAAAAGCCAAAATAGACAAATGAAATCTAATTAAACTTAAAAGCTTCTGCACAGCAAAATAAACAATCATTGGAATGAACTGGCAACCAACAGAATGGGAAAAAAATTTTGTCATCTACCCATCTGACAAAGGGCTAATATCCAGAATCTACAAAGAACTAAAGCAGATTTACAACAAAAAAAACAACCCCATCAAAAAGTGGGTGAAGAATATGAACAGGCACTTTTCAAAAGAAGACATTTATCCAGCCAAAAAACATGAAAAAATGCTCATCATCACTGGTTATTAGAGAAACGCAAATCAAAACCACATTGAGATACCATCTCATACCAGTTAGAATGGCAATCATTAAAAAATCTGGAGACAAATTCTGGAGAGGGTGTGGAAAAATAGGAATGCTTTTACACTGTTGGAGGGACTGTAAATTAGTGCAACCATTGTGGAAGACAATGCGGTGATTCCTCAAGGATTTAGAAATAGAAATACCATTTGACCCAACAAACCCATTACTGAGTATGTACCCAAAGGATTATAAATTGTTCTATTATAAAGACACATGTACATGTATGTTCATTGTGGCACTGTTTACAATAGCAAAGACTTAGAACCAACCCAAACGCCCATCAACAATAGACTGGATATTGAAAATGTGGCACATA
>CAUYLG010001913.1:0-11588 GCA_963573385.1 Cacajao melanocephalus | reverse complement strand
CAGAGGCGTCAGTATTTACTGTGTATAGGTTGGGGGCAGGGCAGTGAGTGAAGTCATCTTTAAGGATAGTGATAGGGTCGTGAGCAATTAAACAAGGGATCCACCCCCATTAGGTCACCTGGGCCGGGAGGTGGACAGTGCGCAGCAAGGGGCCCGTTCCCACGAAGGCAAGGGCCGTGTGCAGTAAGGGGTCACTGAGGCTTGGAGGCGGGCCGTGCGCAGTGAAGAGGGTGCCGTGTGCAATACTTCCATCTATGGGCAAACTACTTCTAAGAAGATTTATGGGGGGATGCTTTGAGTCACACAGCAGTGACAGAGCTGTCAAGGTTACCGCCACCTTCTGGCAGCTTCCAATGGGTTCTATGGGAAAACGCTTTTTGAGCAGCACAGTAGCAAGAGCTGATAAAGTTCACAGTCACCGAGGTGGATTGCCGTCTGAGGGCAGCCTTCCACAAGAAATGGAGCAGGGTCCTACAGCTCCTTTATCAGGAGAAGTGGCTCTCGCCCCAGGCCTGCCACACAGCGGGTATCTTTACGATATTGAACGCTGCCGCCTGGGCCATGGGTTCTTGTCCTGGTATAACTGTTTTCCCTTAAATCATGCTCTGCACTGTGTCTGCTCCAGGCATTCCTCCGACTATCAGCTGCTTATTCCTTAATTCAGGCTCTGTACTGTGTCCACTCTAGGCATTCCTCACATTATGAACTAAGATATAATGATATATATATAGGGAAATATTCTTTAGGCACTCATACTATCAACTATTATATGATTATATATGGGGGATTATATAAAGGGATTCTTCAAACCCTTCTATAAACTAATATATGATTCTATAAAGGATTATATAAAAGGAAATAGCTGAGTAGTAACACTATAAAGTGAGATATTCTTCAAGCCGTAACTGTGCCAGGGTTCTGCTTAGGTCTCTTTCCTCGGTGCCTATACGGGGGGTTACCCAGAGAACACAAGATGTCTTTTATTTAAGTTGTCTTTAATTTTTCAGAAATATTTCATGGTTTGGGGTATACAAGTCTTTTTTTGTTTGTTCTTTGAGATCAAGTCTTACTCTGTCACCCAGGCTGGAGTGCAATGGGGCGATCTTGAGTCTCTGCAATGTCTGTCTCCCAGGTTCAAGCAGTTCTCCTGCCTCAGCCTACTGAGTAGCTGGGATTACAAGTGCTTGCCAACACACCCGGCTGATTTTTCTGTTTTTTGTATAGACGAGGTTTCACCAGGTTGGCCAGGCTGGTCTCAGACTCCTGACCTTGTGATCCACCCGCCTTGACCTCGCAAAGTTCTGGGATTACAGGCGTGAGCCACCACGCCCAGCCAGGGATATACAAGTCTTCTACTTCCTTAATTAATGTTATTCCTACATATTATATTGTTTTTGGTTCTATTGTAAATGGAATTATTTCTCGATTTCTTTTTCACATTCATCACTGCCAGCGTATAGAAATAAAACCGAGTGTTTTACTTTTTTTTTATAGACTTATTCTATAGAGCAGTTTTAAGTTCTAAAAATATTAAGAGGGGCTGGGTGTGGTGGATCGCGCCTGTAATCCCAGCACCCCCATCTACCTGAGGCGGGCAGATCACCTGACGTCGGGAGTTCAAGACCAGCCTGACCAACACTGAGAAACCTCGTCTCTACTAAAAATACAAAATGAGCCGAGCATGGTGGCCCGTGCCTGTAATCCCAGCTACTCAGGAGGCCTCATCCAGCTACTCTGGAGGCTGAGGCAGGAGAATCGCTTAAACCCTGGTGGTGGAGGTTGCGGTGAGCCAACGTCACGCCATTGCACTCCAGCCTGGGCAACAAGAGTGAAACTACGTCTAAAACAAAGAAGAAGAAGAAGAAAGAAAATTAAGGGGAAGGTGCAGAAATGTTCCGTATAACGCAAGCCTCCCCAACAGCTTCACCCACCGTCAGCATTCCCCACTAGCCTCGGACGTTTGTCACAGCGGCTGGACCCACGTGACTCATGGCCGTCACCCAGAGTCCACGGTTGACATGAGGGTTCACTCTGGTGCTGTTCATCCTGCGGGTCTGGACACACATACACGCCATGGAACCACCATTCCAGGACCGTCCCGAGGAGTTTCTCACCCCAGAGTCCTCTGTGCTCTGCCAGCTGATCCCTCCTTCCCCCGGGACACCCGGCGTCAGCTGATCTTTCTACTGTCTCCATAGTTTGTCTTTTCCAGAATGCCACAGAGTTGGAATCATACAGCGTGTCGCCCTTTCAGACTGGCTTCTCTCCCTTGGTAATAGGCATTTCAGTTTCTTCCAGGTTTCTTCATGGCTTGTCAGCTGGTTTACCCTAGTGCTGAGCACGCCACTGTCTGCTGTACCGCAGCTCATCTGTTCACCTGTGGAAGACATCTCGGTGGCTTCCAAGTGTTGGCAGTTATGAATAAAACTGTGTAAATATCCATGTATAGGTTTTGGTGCAGACATGAGTTTTCAGCTCCTTTTGCTAAGCAGCAAGGACTGCAGCCGCTGGATTGTATGGTAGGAGTGTGCTTAGTTTTGAAAGAAGTTGCCAAACTGCCTGTATTAGCCAGGGTTCTCTAGAGGGACAGAACGAATGGAATAGATATATACAATCGGGGGTTTATTAACTCACATTGTCACAGGGTTCCACAATAGACTGTCTGCAGGCGGAGGAGCAGGAAAGCCAGTGTGAGTCCCATGTTCGAGGGCAGGAAGCATCCAGCATCCAGCACAGGAGAAAGATGGAGGCTGGGAGGCGACGCCCGTCTCTCTTTGCACATTGTTCTCCCTGCTTATATTCTGGCTGCCCTGGCAGCTGATTAGATGGTGCCCACCCAGATGAAGGGTGGGTCTGCCTGTCCCAGCCACCGACTCAAATGTTCATCTCCTTTGGCAACACCCTCACAGACACTCCTGGGAACAATACTTTGCACCCTTCAATCCAGTCAAGTTGACAGAGTATTAACCGTCACAAATCCAGCCTTGCCAGCTTGAACCCGTACACGTCTCCTCAGATCATACGTAATCTTCAAATAAGGACAATAAGAAGGTCATAATTACACCTGACACAATACAACTATCCTTTGTACAACCGGAAACGCACCAATCCCCAACCCAAATACTAGCACATAAAGTTGACCATACTTAAATGTTGATGTGAAGTCAGTAAATCTTATGTCACATGATAAAGGAGAAAGGAAATAAAATGAAGTTTACTCAGGGCAGGGGTACACGCACAGACATGTTTTTAACAAAAAGAGGAAGAACTGCTCAGGAGAGTTTCACTCTGGTTTCTGCAGCGGGTCACGTGGTCGTAGCTGGTGTTGATGACTGTCTTCTTTCTTCCCGCTGCCTTCAGCAGGCGCCTCAGCAGGTCGTCAGTGTTTCCCTGTTGGGGTCACCCAGGCTTTTTGTCATCCTGCCCGGATTGGGCTGTAGCTCTTCCCCCTTGGCCTTAATCACAGGGCATGGTGATACTAAGAGACGCCTGATGGGTCTCCTGTATTCCAGGCATGCTCTTCCTGACCTCCGCTGTGGAGTCGTGGACTGATCTCATCCTGATAGCCTGGATCAGTCACCCTGGCCAGCACTGTAACTCCCTTCTTAGCCTGTTGACTTAAATGTAGGAGGAGCCCAATGTGTCCAGGCGTCAATCTTAACTTCCAGTTCAGTGGAATTATTGTGTCTCCTGGTGGCAGCGTTCCTCCCTCTGGAACTAAGACCTCTAGGCTAGCAGAATGTAATACCATGGGGACAGTAAGCGACATTTTGCTATCACTAGGGGTGATGGTGAGTGGTGCCTCTTCCACCTCCACCCCTTGATTCCTGGACCCATGAGTCCTGGCTATGAGAGGAACAGTACGCTGATTCATGGCACACAGTCTTCTGGAGGGCTTTGCCCAGCCCTGAAAACTATTGTCACCTAGTTGGCATTGCAATTGTGACTTCAAAGGGCCATTCCACTGTTCTATCAATCCAGCTTCTTCAGGATGGTGGGGAACATGGTAAGACCAGTGAATTCCAGAGCTTGAGCCCACGCCCGCACTCCTTTAGCCATAAAGTGAGTGCCTTGGTCAGAGGCAGTGCTGTGTGGAATACCCGTGATGCTGGACGAGGCATTCCGTGAGTCCACGGATGGTAGTCTTGGCAGAAGTCTTGCGTGCAGTATAGGCAAACCCAAATCCAAAGTAAGCGTCTGTTCCAGTGAGGACAAACCTCTGACCTTTCCATGATGGAAGAGGTCCAATGTGATCAAACTGCCACCAGCTAGCTGGCTGATCACCCTGAGGAATGGTGCCATATGGAGGGCTCCGTGTTGGTTGCTGCTGCTGGGAAATGGGGCACTCCACAATGGCCATAGCCAGGTCAGCCTTGGTGAGTGGACGTCCATGTTGCTGAGCCCATGCGTAACCTCCATCTCTGTAGGGCTCATGGCCCCATGGGGTCGTGGGGCGTCCCTTATGCTGTGCTAAGGTGCGGCATCCGAGAAGTAAAGAGGCAGGACACTGAAGAACTGGTGAAGAGCATCTAGACTCAGGGGGCGACGCCACCTATGAGCGGAGACAGGTGAGGCCCCAAATGCCCAGAAGCGTCTGTGTTTATTAGGTACAGGCAGGGGGAAGGGTCATCACTGAGGTCATCATCTATAGGCTTAGTAATAGGGCATACATAATCATGTGAGTCACAAGCAAAGGGGGCCACCCCATTAGGTCACCTGGGCAGAGAGGTGGGCCATGCACAGTAGGGGGCTGTGCCGTGCACAGTACTAGAGGGTCATGTACGGAAAAGGGGTCCACCCCCATTAGGTCACCGAGGCAAGGAGGTGGGCTGTGTGCAGCAGGTGTCGTGTGCAACACTTCTTATCTGGGGGCTGGAGACCTCAAAAGGTTTCTAATAGAAGGATACGGTAAGCCAGTGCAGTGGGAGCTGACAGACTTGTGCTCTTCTTTTAAGATAATTATGGAAGGATGATTTGAGCTAGCACAGAAGCGAGAAAAGGCTGACAGGTTGCCGTGACTGGTCACAGCAGAGGGGTTCTTCTCCCTCGGTGACTTCCAGGATCTCAGGCCTGAGGCCGACTTTCCACAGGAACTGGATGCAAGGTACTACAGCTCCTTTCTCAGGAGGAGAGGCTCTTGCTCCAAGCCTGCCACACAGCGTGTGCCCTTTCAGGCAGGAACGCCACCGCCTGGGTCTTTGGTTCTCATCCTGGTCTGGCTGTTTCCCCATGTGCTGCTTCTGTTCTGTGACTGCTCTAGGCATTCCTCCTGCTACAAACTACTATATGGTTATATGGAAGGATTCCGTCAATCAGCACTAAATGTGTCAGTAGAGCTCCGACTGCAATACCTGTATGATTATACAGAAAGCTTATATAGAAGTAAGCATGCTAGATATAAGTATTAAGTGTGATTATATAAGCTAGATATATGTAAGCGGTAAGTTACACTTCAGGCACTAATTCTATAAACTAATATATGATTCTATATAAAGATTACATAAAGGAAATAGCTGAGCAATAACACTATAAACTGAGATATTCTTCAGGCACTAGTTGTGCCTGGGGTCTGGACAGTTCTTCCTCGGTGCCCAGGGAGGGTGTTACCCACAGGCATAATCTCTATATTATCCCCTCCTCTACCTTCCTTCCAGAAGAGAAGGACAGAGTGTGGCTCATGGCTTAGGCACATGCCGTCAGTCTCCATCAGCAAGACCCTACTAAGCCTGTCCAAGCCTCTGCCATCGCCTGGGAAGAGCCTTCCTGGGAGGACCAAGCCACAGATCCCGGCCAGGCAGCCTGTAGCCATACGATTACTTGCCTTGTTGCAGGCCTTAACAAAGCTGCCCATAAGGCCATGAATTTTGAAAAGCTGAAAGAAATTCCCCAAAAAGCAGAAAAAAATCCTGCCTAATTCCTTTCCCACCTTACAGAGGCTCTCCAAAATATACTGGCGTTGACTCTGCCTCCTGAGGAACAATAGTTCCTAATACCCAATCTACCCCCGACATCCAGTGCAAACTTAAAAAGGCTGAAGATGGCCCTCCAACCCCACAAGACCTCCTTAACCTGGCTTTCAAAGTCTTCAATAACAGGGATGAGCAGAGTAAATCAGATAAAGCCCAAAGAGATCATGCTAAATACCGGCTTCTAGCTGCCGCTATCCGTCAGCCTAGCCATAGTATGCAAGGCACAAAAGACGTGACAGCAGTGGCCCTCCTGGGCCTTGTTTTAAGAAGGCCGCTGGGCATGGGAATGCCCTAACCGACGAGTGCTGAAAAGCCCTTGCCCAGTCTGCCAGCAGACAGGCCACTGGAAGTCTGGCTCCTCTCAACAGACGGACAGAAAAGCCGGCACCTCAGAGCCACCCCCCACTCAGCAAAAGGAAAAGGGAAGAATCGCTCGCACTCCTGCAGTTCCTCGGCCTAGCCGCGGAAGACTGACGAGGCCCGGGGCCCAGCCCCACCTGCCGTCACTGCATCAAAAGCCAGCGTAACTCTCCAAGTAGCAGGTAAGCCGATCTCTTCTTTAATCCATACCAGGCCACCCACTCGGCTTTGCCTGAATTCTCAGGACCCACTCGTCCTCCCAGGTCTCAGCTGTGGGGGTTGACGGACGCATCTCGCACCCACGTGCCACCTGATCTCTTACTTGTTCCCGACTTGATCCTGTTTTCTCACAGCTCTTCCTTAGCATGCCACGTTGCCCTACCCCCATCCTAGGCAGAGACCTCCTGACCAACTTCAAAGTTCCATGACCTCCTTCTCTTCCCCACAACTGCAGTGTCCCCTCCTCCTCTCTGCCACCAGGCCAGCCCTCAACCCGTCCCCCAACACCCACTCCCGGCGGCTTCTCTTGTGAATTCATTAGTGTGGGATACCACTGCCCCTTCTCTAGCAGCTCACCATGACCCCATCAAAATCCAGCTAAACAGCCATCGAATTTCCTAATGTCTCACAGTATCCGATCTCATCAACACACCTAAAAGTCTTCCCACCCATCGCAAACAGCCTCCTCTCACAAGACCAGCTTAGGCCGACTCATTCTCCGCGCGACCCCCCATCGCCCCTGCCACATGGGCCTACAGCGCACATCGTCTAGCGCAAAGTCTCCAGGCTGTCAATCAGGCAGTCTTTCCCAGGCATACGGTAGTCCCTAACCCCTATAGGCTGCTTTTCCTCATCCCACCAGGCACAACCCGTTACACTGTGACAGACCTAAAAGATGCCTCTTTCACCATTCCTCTTCACCCTGACTCCCAGAATCTCTTTGCTTTCACCTGGACTGACCCTGAAACCCTCCAGTCACGACAACTTCCTTGGACACTCCTCCCCCAAGGCTTTGGAGATAACCCCCATTTCTCTGGACAAGCTGTAGCCCCAGACCTCACCTCCCGAGACCCCTCCCTGGCCGGCTCCTCCAGTACCTGGATGACCTTCTCCTTTGTAGACCCTCCCTGGAGGACTCTCAGACTCACACTGTCGCCCTTCTAAACTTTCTTCTAGTAAAGGATTAGGGTTTCCCCTCCAAAAACAGTGACATACGTAGGAGTCCAGCTCTCCCCTGGGGCCCAAGCCATGATCCCAGCACAGGGAGCACTGATAGATGACCCGCCCCCACCCACCTCTAAGGGTGAAATCCTCTCTTTCCTAGGACTAGCAGGCTTCTTCAGAATATAGATCCCCCATTTTGCCCTCCTAACCCACCCCTCTATGAAGCAGCTAAAGGCCCTCTCAGTGAGCCCCTAAATCCTTCACACAGCATAACCCCTAGTTCCACAAACTTAAACCTGCCACCACCCCTGCTCTACCTTTGCCTGTGTAGAGAATGAAGGGCTACCCTTTGCGACCACAGCTTACCTATCTAAACAACTAGACACCACGACCCAGGGTGGCCAACCTGCCTCAGAGCCCTAGCAGCTGCCGCCACCCTAGTCTTAGAAAGCAAAAACCTAACATTCGGTGAAGACGCCGCAGTCCACAGTCTACGTGACCTACAAGATCTGCTCTCCTCCCGAGCACGGTGCACACCTTCTCCATCTCATAGCCAACGTCTCCCTGCCCTCTTTCTTAAAACCCTGAGTTCCGCCTCTGCAAAAGTGCTCCCCTCAGGGCTGCATCTCTACTTCCAGCATTGAGGAAGGAGACCAGGCATCTGGGATGGCCTCCCCCTCTGTCATCCACTGTGCATCTCAATAGAAGAGAGCAGGCCAGCGGGCGCCTCCTGAATCTCCTTCCTGAAAATAACACGCTTGGTCTTGGGGAAACTCTCCGGAAGACACTTTTTACTTAAAACAAGATCAAACCAAAACTTTGTCACATGTGAGTCCTGAAACTGTAAACCGGAGCCCTTTCCTATGTGATTCCTGACGCTGTAAACCAAAACCCTTTTCATATGTGATTTCTAAAGCTATAAACCTAAGATTCTTCCAAGTGTAGTATCTAACGTAAAAGCCTATATAAAGGCAGAACCTTCCTTTGTTAGGGGAGCTGAGCTTTGGACGAATTATCGCTCAGGCTCCCGGCCGACATCCGTTTCCCACCGCCACTCCTGCTGCAGCGTGTGCCTCCTCTCCCACCCGCTCCTGCACTGAAATATCGCCGACAGCCTCTTTTCCCTAATACCGCCCCTGAACCTCTCCCTGATCCTGACAACCAGTTATTTATAGACGGCTCCTCTTCCAAGTCAGCCAACTCCCATAAAATCACTGGATATGCAGTGGTCTCCCTCGACGCAGCAACTGAAGCTAAACCGCTACCCCCGGGGACCTCCTCCCAAAAGGCAGAACTCACAGCGCCCAAATTTCCTAACGTCTCACAGTGTGCCATTTCAGTAACTCTCTCCACAGGAAAACAAGCCAACGTTTTTACCGACTCCAAATATGCCCATCACATTCTCCATTCACACGCCACCATCTGGCAAGAGAAAGGCTATCTTACTGCCAAAGGGACCCCCATCACTAATGGCTCCTTATTTACCAACTCCTCCCAGCAGCACAGCTCCAGCTAAGGCCGGAGTTATACGCTGTTGAGGACACCAAACAGGGTCAGATGAGATCTCACCAGGAAACAGGCTGGCGAGGCAGCAAAGGAAGCCTCCCTTTCTTCTGCCCTGCCCCTCCTCCTCGTCACCGCCACCATCCAACCCCAGTACCCCAGTATTCTCCCACTGAGAAAGACAAGGGGCCTCCCTCCAGGGGAACTGGATAGTCAAAAATCAAAAACTCATCCTCCTCCGAGAACAAACCAAAGGAACTCTAACATCTGTTCACCCGCCCTTCCATACCGGTGCCACCCACTGCACCTCCTCCTTCGCCCTTGTCTCTCTTCCCCCCACCTACTTACCCACTGAAAGACACAACCTCCACTGTCACATTTGCTCTGCCACCTCCTCTCAAGGGACCCTGTGCAGTCCTCCTATCCCTACACATCAGCCAAGAGGAACACTCCTGGGGGAAGACTGGCAAAGAGTTTACCCACAAGCCTCCTGCCAAGCAGGCTGTTTCCTCTTGCTCTTATAAACACCTTCTCCAGGTGGGTAGAAGTGTTTTTCACCTCCTCAGAGACAGGTGCAGTAGTCTCTCAAATTCTTTCAACAGAAATCATCCCTAGATTTGGTCTCCCACGCTCCACGCAATCAGACGGCGGCCCTAGCTTCGTCTCCCAAACCACCCGACGGGTCTCTCAGTCCCTCAGCGTGCAACGGTGCCTCCATGTGCACACCAGCCCCAGTCATCAGGAAAAGCTGAAAGGGCAGATGGGATCCTTAAAACTCAGTTAACCAAACTCACTCTTGAAGTCCGGAAGCCCTGGACCTCTCTTCTGCCCAGCCCCAGCCCGCATCAGAGCCAGCCCGAAAGCACCCTCCTTCCTCAGCCCATTTGAGTTCATGTGTGGACACCCTTTCCTTTCACAAAACAGGCCCCTTCTAACCCTCAGCTAGGAGAATACCTCCCAAAACTTTCCCTCACCCACCTTCTTCTCCGTGAACAAGCACGCCAGGCTCCCAAAGCCCCGTGCAGGCCCCGCAACCGGACCTCCTACAAGGAGAATATGTCTTTCTAAAAACTCTTCCCCAGCAAGCGGGAAGGTCCCTTTTAAGTGCTTCTCACAACCCCCGCCACAGCGAAACTCTCAGGACATGTCTCTTGGTGCCATCTTTCCAGATTAAAAAGAGCTCCTGAAGTGCCCACGGACCCGCCCGCCGCCATCCTCTGCCGGGTCTCCAGCACCCTCCTTAGTCCAACCAACCTCCACCTTAGAAGAAGTTAGCCCGTCCCCGAAGAAGACCCATGACGAGTAACTCGTTCATATATCACCTCTGCCCCTGCTCCAGGCCTCGCGACGGGGAGCAGCCTCTCCCCACAGCATAACAAATATTAGAAGCCCTCTCCTCTCTCCCCATTCCCACACGAAAAGGGTCTTAACTTGCCTATTCCTCGCTCATCTGCAAGGAGAATTTGACTATCCATGGGACGCTATCAGTCACCTCACAGACCCGCTAGAAGAGGTCACCTTCCCCCAGACATGGACTCCGATTCTTCCTCAAGTTCCTAACTCTTCTAATACTCAGCCCGACTGCCGCTGCTCCCTCAGAGTCCCTTCTTTTTCTACAAGGCTGCGGCGATCTCTCAGTCTCACTCACTCCTTGTTACTGCATCCAACTCTACGCCTGCGTCCCAGCGCTGCACCTGCTTTTCCCTTTCCTCTGCTGCTGCTCAGCCACCCCAAATTCTCAGCCCTGGGACCACATTCCCATTCGATTTTCATACAGTGTCCAGAAAGGCTCTGCCTCTGTAGACAAAGCCTTCACCCCCACTGAGAACTATCCCACTGCCCTCGCTCACAGAGCTACCAAACTTCTCTCACATATGCTGGCGATTACAACCGCACAAAACTCCCTCATTCTGCTATCCAAGGTCCCATTCTTAAGTGTCGCCTCTTCCAACAGACAGACATGCAGGCACCATCCCTCCCTCCGCCTGTGGCTCAACTAAAACCATCTCCAATCCCTCACCCGGGGTAATTATTCAGTTTTCCCTGAAGCTAACGGCCTCTTTACCCAGCCCCTCCGAATTACCTCCCTTCCTGCCTCTCAAACATGGAAACCCCTTCCCCAGACAGGAGTACTCGAAGGGGTCTCTCTCTCCTCCTCACTCTGAGTTGCTGAAGCTGATCCTAGTCTCTCCAAATGAGGAACCTAGGCTCAATCCACTTGTCTGTTTGCGTTAACACGGCAGGCATCTTCTTCCTCTGTGGAACCTAGTCTCAATCCACTTGTCTGTCGCTGTGGGTAACCCCCCTTATAGGCACCAAGGAATGAGAGCTAAGCAGAACCCTGGCACAGTTAGGGCTTGAGGAATATCTCACTTTATAGTGTTACTACTTAGCTATTTCCTTTTATATAATCCTTTATAGAATCATATATTAGTTTATAGAATTAGGGCTTGAAGAATCCCTTTATATAATCCTCTATATATAATCATATAATAGTTGATAGTATGAGTGCCTAAAGAATATTTCCCTACATATATATAATTATATCTTAGTTCATAATCGGAGGAATGCCGAGTGGACACAGTACAGAGC
>CAUYLG010001911.1:0-31239 GCA_963573385.1 Cacajao melanocephalus | reverse complement strand
AGTTTGTTGTGTGCCACCACTGTGCCCCAGCCCACCACCCCGTGTAAAACACCGCGCCAAAGTTTAAAAAAAAAAAAAAAAAAAAAAAAAAAAAAAAAAAACACAGATACACACGCGCAGCGCGCACAGGCACTCGAACATTGTGTAATACATTGACTAAAACAAAAATCAAAAGAGGCTACGTCTCAAAAAATATATATATATATGTATGTATATATACACACATATACATATGCACTCAAACACTGTATAATACATTGACTAAAACAAGAAACAAAAGCCAGTTTCGAGAGTGTTTGACCTACACAACACAGGGTGGTTTCTTGTGTTTGCTTTTGAAGGGATTAGAGGTGTGTGAGATTGTCATACAGACAAATGCTGAACATACATTCTGGGGTTTGGCTGCAGGAAACAACTACTGAGTACAAAGGAAGACCCGGGCTAACTTCTAACGTTTGCATCATCTGATTAATTCCAACAATAAAATCTAAACAAGCAAGCTGACTCTACAGTGAAAAATATGAGAGCCCTATCAGCTGACTCTGGTATGTTTAACGATTATAATGTAAAGCATGTTCATTCTCGTAAGTGAAAGGAAATGACTGCCAAATGCTTCCTTTACAATCTCTCCAGAATAGGGCAGATCCTTTAATGTGAGATTTTCCTGACATTCCAATTGTAGCAGACATTGAACAAACAGAGATGCATTAAAAGCCAACCTGGTTCTATTATCTTTTATTGAAGGCCTAGCAAAGATCAGACATGAGCCCTGTGCTATTTATATTTTTTGGTGCATTAATCACTTTTATACTCAAGGGCTTTAGAAAAATTCAACAGATTTTTTTCTAAATTAAAAAAAAAAACACACACAGGATGTAACCATAGCTATATTGGTCTTTTTCTCAGGAAGGTCAGAAAAGCTTTAAAAACAGGAAGTCTGTGCTATAAGGTTGAGAAATGTTTGTTTTAGCAGCCTAAGGCGTCATGGTTGCAGTCTGCAGTCAGCTGCTATGGAGGAACTACAGTTTATTCTTTCCAGCCAAGGATTAATGTCCCTAGAGAGAAGACCAAAAAGGTAGCCATATAACTAGAAAAGCACATTATCCTAAAACAAGACTTGTTATAAAATCTGAATGATAAATCTTGCAAGATACCTTTCAACATTAAATAGGAACTAATTTAGTAACTGAAGGAGGAACAGTTTGTCTTTTGTGATAATTTATAAAGGCTAAGAAAAAACCATAGTAACCAATGCTAAGACAACCTCCTAGAAACAATTAGCAGTGGGTTAAGAATTGATGCTTGCCATTTTGTACATGTTTTCTATTGATTACCTCCATTTTAATCATTATACTAATATTAATTATTACAATCAAACATAAAAATGACACTTTCTTAAATGCAAATTCTTGCCAAAAAGGACAGATTAACTTTAAAAAAAAATTGTATCCCTTACAAAATGGTTGGTTTCTGCTTTTAAGAAAAATTTTTTTAATAATTAAAAACTTTGGCCTGGCACAGTGGCTCACGCCTGTAATCCCAGCACTCTGGGAGGCTGAAGTGGACGGATCACCGGAGGTCAGGAGTTCGAGACCAGCCTGGCCAACATGGTGAAACCCTGTCTCTACTAAAAACACAAAAATTAGCCAGGCCTGGTGGTGGGCCACCTGTAGTCCCAGCTACTCGGGAGGCTGAGGCAGGAGAATCACTTAAATCTGAGTGGCAGAGGCTGCAGTAAGCCAAGATTGTGCCGCTGTACTCCAGCCTGGACAACAAGAATGAAACTCCATCTCAAAAATAATAATAATTACAAATTTCAACTGCAGTGCTCAACATTCACAATGTATCTAACATAAAAGGTATTTTATTTCAAAAATTATGATTTGCTGATTCCGTTCTTTATACTTAGCTTACAGAGGCAATCAAAATGAGGCTTTTTCATTGTGGACTCCATTTTAAATGGAATTAAATGTTATATGATGAAAACTTTAATCCAAAAAATTAATATTAAAAAGCTAATATCAAATATTACATCTTAAATATTAAAATAAAAATATTAAAATACACATATCACATGAATTTAAAATTCATTTGGCTTTTAAAGGGTAGTGATTAGAAAAATCCTATCATAATAAAGTGCTTTAAAATACAAACATAAATGGCTATTACCACAAAGTTTGTCATTCACCCCAACAAGTGATTTTTCTGTTTGATACTTATTGCTACCTTTAAATTTTTAAATATTTATTTTCCAATATCCCTAGAGAGGACTGAACTATTGCCATTTAATAGATGGGAGTAAAATGAAATTCTCTCAACTTTATCTTTTCCCTTATGGTTCAGAAGACATCACTCTAATAACTTAATCTTTCCAAGGGCATCACTCAAATAACAACTGATCCTAAAAGGCCCATGCTGGCTTTCCGTTTAGTGTACACTGTATTATGCTCAGCTTCTTTTCTGAAAATTAAAAGCCAATAGAGTAATGCCTGCAAAATCTGGAGGAAAATAGTCTCCAACCTACAATTCTTTTTTTTTTTTTTTTGAGAGAGAGACAAGCGTTTCAACCTGTCGCCAGGCTGCAGTCCAGTGACGTGATCTCAGCTCACTGCAACCTCCGCCTCCCAGGTTCAAGCAATTCTTCTGCCTCAGCTTCCTGAGTAGCTGGGATTACAGGCGCACACCACCACACCCAGCTAATTTTTGTTGAATTTTTAGTAGAGACGAGGTTTCACTGTGTTGGCCAGGATGGTCTCAATCTCTTGACCTCATGATCCACCCACCTCAGCCTCCCAAAGTGCTGGGATTGCAGGCGTGAGCCACCGCACCCAGCCAACTTACAATTCTATACCCGGCCAAACTGTGAGATAATCAAGGAGTATAAAACAGACATTTTCAGACACACACAACCTCAAAACATTTACTTCCCATGCACCCTTCTCAGGAAAATACTTCACAAATGAAGAGGGAACCAACCAAGAATCCATGAAAAATGATCTCAGAGTCACATGAAAGGGAAGACTCCTTCCAACAACTCGGTGGCAGATCTAGACACCAAAATGAGGCAAAGGGTTCCAGGAGGACAGCACCAAGGGTGATCTATAGATTAATGTTTTCCATTACATTGAGAGTAGTTTAGATAGGTCTGTTGGAAAATGTAAGGGTGATTTAGAGAGGGATATACAAAACAAAACAAAGAATCAAAAGAGACAATTATTAATTCCAGGAAAGAAACAAGTTGTACAAGAAATGGAATTAAATCATACCACAATATTTGTTTCAAACTGTAACAACATATACATGCCTATAATAATATAAACATTCAATACTAATTTAACCACAAATGGTGATGTTACCACAATGGGAAGGAAAAGGAGGAGGAGGAGAAAGTAGAAGATACAAAAGGCGAAGGCCTGGCAAGGTGGCTAACGTCTGTAATCCCAGCACGTTGGGAAGCCACAGCAGGCAGACTGCTTGAGCTCAAGAGTTCAAGACCAGCCTGGAAAACATGGCAAAACCTCATCTCTACAACAAATACAAAAATTAGCCAGGTGTAGTGCTGCGTCCCTGAATTCCAGCTACTGAGGAGGCTGAGGTTGCAGGACTGCTTGAGCCCAGAAAGTAGAGGCTGCAGTGAGCCATGATCATGTCACTGGATTCCAGGCTGGGTGACAAAGTAAGACCTGTGGTGGTGGGGGGTGGAATATAAAAGGCTAAATCCTCATTATTCTTTGGGTAAACTCGGCAAGTGATGTCTAACATAGAAAATAAAAACAGGCCAGGCACAGTGGCTCACACCTGTAGTCTCAGCTACTCAGGAGACTGAGGCAGGACGATCCCTACAGCCATGGAGGTCGAAGCTACAGTGAACTGTGATCAAGCCACTACACTCCTTCCTGGGTAACAGAGTAAGGCCCTGTCTCAAAAAAAAAAAAAGACAGAAAAGATAAAGAAGCCAGGCATGGTGGCTCATGCCTATAATTCTAACACTTTGGGAAGCCAAGGTGGCAGGATCACTTGAGCTCAGGAGTTTAAGTCCGGCCTCAGCAACACTACAAGATCTCATCTCTACAAAAAAAAATTTAAGAATTAGCCAAGTGTTGGGGCACACACCTGTGGTCTCAGCTATTTGGGAGGGTGAAGGACTAGTTCAACCTGTGAGGTCAAGGCTGCAGTGACCCAAGACTGCACCACTGTACTCCAGCCTGGGCAAAGAGCAAGACTCTGTCTCAAAAACTGAAAATAAAAAATAAAAACATAAGCATGTCCTTTAGCAGTAGTGAGATAAGTGACAAAAAAAAATTGTTTTAAAGTTAAAACAGTTTACCTCTCAGAAGTGGAACTCAAGGATGAGAGAGATGGAACTACTAAAATAAACAAATTAAAAAAAAAATAAAGAGACAGTTCACCACCATTTGATTAAGTCCGTGCATATATATTACGTAGAAAAAAAACATATGAAATTAAAAATTAACAAAAATGTTCCCAGAAGATCTTAGCTATCTTTTTAAAAAAAATTCACCAACCTATGTACTTTGATCACCTGGTAAAGAGATTAATAAAATTTCAGAATGAAAAACAAGAAAAGAGGGGGGGAAAAAAACCCAGCCAAAGAAGCAATCAACCTTTTTAAGACATAGGCGTCAGACTGAAATTTATTTTTCTTCAGAGAGCAGGTTGTACTACATTTTGCAACCTGCTAGTATGACTCCTGAAATTTGGCCCCTCAATAATAATAATCTTATACAAAAAAGAAAGGAAAAACACACACAATCACAATTTTTAAAAATAAATGATATAACAACTCAATCACTATAATTTTAGTATGAATAAATGAGAAACACATCACTAACTAAAGTAACAGCTTTTAAAATATAGAAGCAGTAGGCAAAAGTATAAATATATCATCCAGCTTCAAAGAACTTAACATGAATTTTTAAAATCATTTTTAGCATTTTACCTATTTGTTTATTCACAGCTATGTTTCATAGTCAGCTAATGGTTTTTGAAAAAGAGAGTAAGAATAAGATGGATAAGAGAAAGGAAAATCAAGGATGTTCTAAATTGCAAGTTAATCATTAGGTCAACAGTGGTAGTTTTCAGTATCTCTCAAACACAATAATGCCTTGTCATTGAGTGAAATACTGCTGAATTTTAATGCCATTGTTTTGTCAATGAAAAGTGCTTATGTATACTTCACAAGTTCATTAATAATCCTCTAAGAAGACCTAAATTAAAGTTTGGCAAGCAGTTTCTCATGAAACAAAATTTGCTTTAGTTATGGTTTGTTAGAACTAAATGTACCAAGTGGCAAATTAAGATGTGGAAACACACTTTAAAGATTATGCTTTGAAAGTATTCAATGACTCAAACAGAGGTATCATTAGGCAGTAGCAAAACAAATACTGAGATTCCTATTTCATTTGCAATCTGCTAAGTTTCAGACGGATAATTTTACAGTGACCACCAAAAGCTATCAGGATAAACTCTGAAAGGAGACAGACATACATGCCCTAAATTTCATTAGAGGATTGGAAGGTAACCAGGACAGATCCCATTTTCAGCATTAAAAGT
Organism: Cacajao melanocephalus; assembly: GCA_963573385.1. NCBI lineage: Eukaryota > Metazoa > Chordata > Mammalia > Primates > Pitheciidae > Cacajao > Cacajao melanocephalus. Next base: position 25,665 of record CAUYLG010001911.1, on the reverse strand, counting down.
CATCAAAAGAGTCCAGTAATTCACATAGAAAATGCCATTGTGCTGTCTATATTGTGTGTATTTAATGTCCATGAGAATGCTGACATGTGCACTCCAAGTGGTGACTGAAGAGTCAATTAAGTAGGGGAAAAGGGCTTGCAGCAAAAATTTAAACTAAAAATAATCCATTTACAGGAGAATGGTACAAGACAAGCTAGAAAAACTATAATCAAAGCCTGTATTTCCAGTTTCAAGAGTAAACACAGTTGTTAAGAGTGGTTAACACACAAGACCATAAGTGCATGCAATTTCAAGTAAGAAACATCTGTTTTACTAATAGTATCCCTGTTATGTCCTCCATTTCTTTACTAAAGGAGAATGTGAGAGTAACAATAAGAGCAAGTACAATGTATGAAAGAAAGTGAGCAATTTACCTCAGAAAACATTAGGACTTTCATAGAAGTTCCTAAAATCAAAAATTCTAAAGTTGTTATTCTAGAACTTGACAAGTTTTCTTTAAAAAACAGGGTCAGATAAGAATTTTCCCATTCTTCCTATTGGTTGTTAGTCCCGACCGGCTGAAGTAGTGTGCCTGTTTCTACACCAAAGAGTGACAAAATGAAGGAAAACAAGCAAATTACACAGCAAAGGCAGAAATGCCTTCTATTTCATGAGAAAAGAGAAATGGTGCAAGCCAATGGATCACCAACCTCAACGCATGGGACAGCTGGATTTTTTTGTTTAGTTCTGGGAATAAAGCTGTGGTTGAATTTTATTAATGGTGAAGTTTAGTCCTACGTATTTTGCTGGGTGATTTTAAATGGTGGGTAACTCTCTCCATCTGGTGCTCTAAAATCAGGCAGCAATATTTCATCCTTAGCTCCGACTGAGCTTCAGGCCTTCAGCAAATTTAGCCTAATGGTGAAGGTCTCTGGCTCTGGAGTCAGATGGCCAGGGTTCTCCTGATCTACAATTTTCTCACTGGGTAACCTTGAGCAAGTCTCCATATGCTCATCTATACAATGTGATTAATAACAGTACCCACTGCACAAGGTTATCATGGAGATGAAATAATTCAAGCAAGGCCTTGGATGGGGTGTGCAGCACACAGGAAATGCTCAATGAATGCCAGACACCATTAGCAGTGTCATCTCGGACTCTGTCATCGACCTATTGTAAAAACCTGACTAAAACAATTAAGGCAGGGCCTAAATCACCCCAACAGTGAGATTAGTAATTCATTACTTGTCTGTGAAGTACATCACCCCGTTAAAAAAAGAAAAAAAGGGCAGAGGGAAGAAGGCAGCAAAATCGGCATTTTGCTTTTCATCCTTGCCACTATCACTGCTGCATTATTTATGTGAACTGGGAAGGAGTGTTTCTGGACAGATGCTCAGCTGGGTCCTGCAAGCAGAGCATCCATCACTAAAGGTAGTGCCTGTCTCAGCAACAAGCCCTTTCCTGCTCCTCTCTCCCCTTCACCAGTCACCACTAGGGAGAGCGCAGTGGAGCCACACAGCGGCCGAGCAACGTCAAAACGTTATTGTCCAAGCACTCTGTCCAATGATTTTGATAAAGTAATCCATCTCTAAATGATTCATTTTGTTCCAAATTAGCATCCTTAAGATATTATTAAATATCCAAAGGGGCCCAATGTGTATTAGAAACAAAAGAGGCATGAGGAACATTGATAAACTTCCAGTAGGCACCCTACTATAAATTTACTAAAGCAGGAATCATGAAATGATTGAAATAACACCAAATTATACAACATAGACGTTGAGGAACAAATGGCAGAGATTTCCCATCTGCTTAATTCAACTTAGATAGATGTCTATCAAAGACAAGGTTTCTACAGAGTCACAGGCACACTGTAGTCAAATAATTTTTTTCATTTCCATTTTCTCTGGACAAGCGAAAATAGGCCTACCAACAATTAATGGGTTAAAAACTGTCACATTTTCAAAACATTTAAATTACTTAAATGCTTATGTGTCTACTACCACCCCCAGAGAATTAATCACCTCCTTAATACTGTCACCTCTCTACCTTCCATATAATTCTACTGCTGCATTTCTCACAGTCTTAAAATTATTTTCATATAAATTGGTCTTCGCTGCTATATGTAGCAACTCAGGGCACGGAGCATGTTTTATTCATATGTGTATTCCCAAATCTTCCTAAATAATTTCCTCACTCATTAAAGGAACTTACAAGTCCTAATATGTGCCAGATGCTTTCCAAAATATACAGAACAAGCACCTAGAATATATCTATGAACAAAGTAGAAAGACACTCCTGACCTCAAGGGGTTTACATTCTGCAGGGAGAAACAAACAATAACCAACAGATATTTCTTTTTATTCTTTAAATTTCACACAATATTCAAAGGCAGAAAGTGCTATGGAAAAAGTAGAGCAAGAAAAGAAGGATTAAGCATATGCAGAGGGTAAGTACCAGCTGCAATATTAAAATGGGTAGTCAGAGTAGGACTCAGTGAGAAACAAATGCTTTAGGGAGGTGAGGAAGTTAACCGAGAGCAGAAAATGAATGTCTGGGGAACGACATTCTAGGCAGAAGGAGACACTGGGACAAAAGCTTGTTTAAGAAACAGACGAGGCCTGGCGTGGTGGCACAAGACTACGGTCCCAGTTGAGGCAGGAGGATCACTTGAGGCCAGGAGTTTAAAACCAGCCCAAGCAACATGGAGAGGCCTCATCTCTATAAAAAATTTAAAAATTAGCTGGGCATTAGTGACACATGCCTGAGTTCCAGATACTCGGGAGGCTGAGGTGGGAGGATCACTTGAACCCAGGAAGTTAACACTACAGTGACCCATGAGTGTCATTGCATTCCAGCCTGAAAGACAGAGTGAGAGTCTAAGAAAGAAAGAAAAGAGAGAGAGCATGTGCACGCAAGAGAGAGCGAGGGCAGCAGGGCTAGAACACAACTGAGGGTGGAGGGTGCTAACAGATGAGTCCAAGGTCAGAGTAGACCTCATAGGCCATGTAGGGGTGTTCTTATATTTGTATATCCCCAAGAGCAGACAAGAAGCACACATCCTAAAATACATTTCTTGTACATAAAGCACATCTAGGCTCTCCTAAAATTAAAAACCTGCCCAGGTGCAGTTGCTCACGCCTATAATCCCAACACTTTGGGAGGCTGAGGAGGGTGAATTACTTGGGGCCAAGAGTTTAGACCAGCCTGGCCAACATGGTGTAACCCCATCTCTACTAAAATTACAAAAATTAGCCAGACATGGTGGTGCACATCTGTAACCCCAGCTACTCAGGAGGCTGAGGCAAGAGAACTGCTTGAATCCAGGAGGCAAAGGTTGCAGTGGGCTGAGATCATGTCACTACACTCCAGCCTGGGTGACAGAGCAAGACTCCATCTCCAAAAAGAAAAAAAGAAAGCAAACACCAAAAGTTGTTTTAGTGTTTCTCATGTACCCCATTGGTCATCTTACATATTTTATTCCTGGCGGAAGAAGCAGCCCACCTTGAAGACATTACCCTATGCTGGTAAAACTTGGAAAGTTAGAACGGCATTCCTCAGCAACTGGAAGCACTACAGAGGTCTGCTTCCCTAAAGTCCCTCAACACAGCCTGGGACTTCCCTGCAGGACTGAACACAAGATCCCAGGAAATGGAAGAGTTGAACTGAAAGAGTTTTTGTATTTCACCACTCAAGAGATTCTGTTTGTTTCTTTTTTTTTTTTTTTTGAGACTGAGTCTCACTCTGTTGCCCAGGCTGGAGTGCAGTGACCCAACCTCAGCTCACTGCAATCTGTCTCCTAGGTTCAAGCAATTATCCTGCCTTAGCCTCCTGAGTAGCTGAGATTACAGGTGCCCGCCACCACACACGGCTAATTCTTTTTGTATTTTTAGTAGCGACAAGGTTTCACCATATTCGTCAGGCTGGTCTCAAACTCCTGACCTCAGGTGATCTGCCTGCCTCGGCCTCCCAAATTGCTGGGCCTATAGGCATGAGCCACCACGCCCAGCAAGAGATTCTTAAATCCTCTTCTGGTGAGAAGTGAGGCACCTGATCAGGACCAATGGGATTTGGTGACTTTGTCTCACACCTGCTTTCTCTCTGCTTAAAGGATTGCTGGCCTCTATTAGAAATTTTTATTACTAGGCCAGGAGTGGTAGCTCACGCCTATAATCTCAGTACTTTAGGAGGCTGAAGCGCGTGGATCACCTGAGATCAGGAGTTCAAGACCAACTAAAATACAAAAACTAGCCCAGTATGGTGTCGGGTGCCTGTAATCCAAGCTAGAGCTACTTGGGAGGCGCTAAGGCAGAAGAATGGCTTCAACCAGGGAGAGAGAGGTTGCGGTGAGCTGAGATCGTGTCATGCATTCCAGCCACGGCAACAAAAACAAAACTCCATTCCCCCAAAAAAAATATTTAAAAAAAGAAATTTTAATTATTATCTGGCAAATAGTTCTCCTTTCTGATTGCAAAATATGTGAAATGGGTCCCTCAGTGCTAGCTAATCTCAAAATTCAAAACTAAATCATCTTAATAACATAAACCCTTATCTCTGTCTTGATAGCAGTAATGGGGAGCTGAATAGTCACCTACCAGCATATCTCATTTCATTTCATTTGCTTTGCTACGCTTTGCAGATACTGTTTTTTCTCCCCCAGCAAACTGAAGGCTTTGGCAACCCTACAACAAGGAAGTCTACTGGTGCTTTCTGTTCCTTGTTTCTCCTTTCTTCGGCCCTTTTCCTGTCTATAAAGCCAACCTCCTCTGCTGGACTCATTGGAAGGCTTACATTTATTCTACTTTATGGAATAAAGTATCGCCCAATTGTAGAACCACAAATAAAGCCAACTGAAATCTTTAAACTATATTTGTTGTAATTTTGTCTCTTGACAGAGAGACGACTCAATCCACAGCACAGGTCTTCGTGGCTCAACCTTTGCTAACCCAGTCCCCCATTCACCTTCCTCTTGGCTATCAAATCTAATGTTTCTGAAACTCAGTTCTGGTAACATTCCTTTCCTACTTAAAACTCACATTAGCTTTTTCATTAAAACTATAATGACAGTGATACTAATATTTATTGAGTGCTAACTGTACACCAGGTACTGCTGTAAGTATTATACATATATGACAATGTTCCTACAGGATAGGTACTATTACTACTCCATGTTTATAAGTGACCAAACCAAGAGACAAAGGTGCTAAGTAACATCTGTTCAGTAAAGCCATAGAGCTGGCCTTCACATCCCTGGGTTCCACATCTGTGGTTTCAACCAACCATGGACTGAAAATATTTGGGGCGACAAAAAAAAGGATGGTTGCTTCTGTAGTAAACATGTATAGACTTTGTTATTATTCCACAAACAATACAGTATAATAACTATTTACATGGCATTTACATTGCATTAAATACTAAAAGTAATCTGGAGATGATGTAAAGTGTAAGGGAGGAGATGGTCTAAAGTTTGTCAGAGGATGTGCAGAGATTACATGCAAATAGGACACCATGTTATTTATTTATTTGTTTTTAATTAATTTATTTTTGGGGGGGGGAGACAGAGTCTCACTCTGTCACCCAGGCTGAAGTGCAATGGCGCGATCTTGGCTCACTGCAACTTCCATGTCCCAGGTTCATGCAATTCTCCTGCTTTAGCCTCCTGAGTAGCTGGGATTACAGATGTGTGCTACCACGCCCAGCTAATTTTTGTATTTTTAGTAGAGGTGGGGTTTCACAATGTTGGCCAGGCTGGTCTGGAACTCCTGACCTCAGGTGATCCACCTACCTCGGTCTCCCAAAGTGCTGGGATTACAGGTGTGAGCCACTGCGCCCGGCCAACATCATGATGTTTAAAGAACTTGAATGTGTGTGGATTTTGGTACCCGCCAGTGGTCCTGGAACCAATCCCACATGAATACTGAGAGAGGACTATGTAGTTTCAGAACCTGCATATAAACTCAGGCTCTGTACCCCAAAATAAAAAGCTATTTGACATGAAAATTCAATTAATCAATCAATAGTCGTCCCTTTTTGTACCTCTGCCTATCAAAAACTACTCACATCACAAACAATTTAGAACATTCATCAGCAAAAAGAGAGGGTATTCAGAAAGGAATGCAGAGTCTCGAATGCAGTCTCTCTTACACAGCTATCAAATCCTGAATGCCTCACAAACATCAGATCAGCTATCCATCACCAAAATGGGAGGGGGAGGTGGGAAAGGAAACTGCAGAATGACAACAAAGAAGAGACTCTAACAACTCAGCAACAACATACCCTCAGGTTAGAAATAAGGAAGAATAAACAACTCAGTCTGAAAGGGCTTTTACCAAGAAGAGATTAGTAATTAGACCGAATGGCTGTGGCTCAATATAAAGTATACAAATGCATATTTTCCTCTCTAAACAGAACATAGGAGCAACCCCAGAAGCTATTCAAGAGGGCTTTAAAAAATAAAACAAACTCTGAAGCAAAAAGTATCTTTAAACGCTAATCATTGTTTTTTCCTAAAATCAGTATTAGAGCACTACCTGACAAGTTCAGTGTTGATTAAGCCATTTTCATGGACTACTAAGTTTGAGTTCTTTTCATTCAGACTGTGCTGTGCACACTGTGACTTAGGCAAGCTCAACATTAACAGTTCTTCAAACTAAGCAACTGCTTAATGTTAGGTAGAAAAAAAAATGTCTGCTGTGAAATATATAGTATCCAAGTACTATTTAGTGCCAACAAAAGCTAACAAACAGGCTGTGTTTTTAAGTTTAAGCAGAAGAAAAATAACCACTACCTGTACAGAATACAGTTCAGCTCTTTCAGTATTTCAGATAAAAAGAAGGATTGAAACTAGAAACAACTTACTTTCTAGCTCTGAATTACCATCATTACATTGTACAAGTCATTAGGTGGGGACAGAATATGCCAAAATAGAAATCATAAGCTGAAACAGCCATGAATTCTTTCCCTTAAATGAAGCTCTTATATCAAACGAATCTACATAGTCTCTGTGTATTCCAGCATTTTGTCAATCTGTAAATCAAAGATTTTGTTCTATAGCCCTTGGCAATTTTTGACTTTCAACATCTGAGAAAGAAAACCAGCTTTTATCTTTTACCACCCAAAGGTATACTATCCCTAGACTCTAAAGTCACTATTTAAAATGATATCATTTATATCATCTAACATATTAAGAAATACATTCATTTTATTTTTGGTAGTAACAAAGCAACCCTGGATATTTGCATAAAGCTGTCTAATAAGAAACCACTTCTGTATGTATAGTTCTTTGGGTTTCTAGCTCAGAAGTTGGCAAAAATGGCCCATGGGGTAAACCCAGCACACTGCCTGCTTTTGGTTTCTGTACTTGTAAATGATTGAAGAGTGAAGAATCAAAAGAAGAAAACTATTGCACGACACATGAAAATTACATGAAATTCCAATTTCAGTGTCCATAAATAAAGATTTCTTGGAAATGGCCATGCCTGTTGATTTACATATCACCTATGGCTGCTTTTGCATTGCAAAGGTAAAGTTCAGTAACTGCAACAGAGACCTGATGACCCACAGAGCCTAACATCTTTACTATCTGGTCCTTTTCAGAAAAAGCTTGCCCAATCCTGTTCCAGCTATTATAAGGGAGTTAAAAAAACATGTAAGGAGCTATGGACAGCAACTTGACTGGAAAGCATGTAATGACTGAAAGAAAATGTCCTCTAGTGGGCAAATCTGGAGCAAGAAAGTAAATTCCTGCCAGCATTGATCAGATGACACCTCCATTTCATGAATTATTCCGGATATAAAACTGCCACTTAACAATAACAAGTGATCCTTTTAAGTAACACCCAAAGGCATGAATCCATATAAAAGAAGACATTTTATAACCAGAACATGAGAAAATGTTTTCTCTAGAGCAAACGAAGCTATTGCCATCAAAGTGAACAACAAAACAAAAACAAAATCAAGATATTCAAACTGGGAAAATGGGCAAACTGGGGAAACCAAGTAAATTGGAATAAATTGAGAAAAATAGTAACTAAAATTTGCTCCAAAGGACTAGGAGGGGTTATTGTACATAGAGAAGTTTTCCAAAGTACGAGAAATAAATTAAGTGGTATATGTGCAGTGTTATACATTTAAATAATATTTCAACCTTAGATTAAAGAAAATTTATCCTGTATATTTCAAGATACCAAGAGATTTTGCCGATTTACAGTCAAATAAAACAAAATGTAATACTATCTAAACCAAAGCAACGTTCCGTCACTTGCCAGAATAAAGAAAACCTTTAGTAAGTTTGTTAATTTCAAGTTTGAGAATTAAGCAAATATCCCAAATCCTTTGTAAACTCAAGGATTTAGTTACTTTCTCTACATATTACATGGCTACTTAAAAATTTGACCTTCTGGCAGGGCATAGTGGCTCGTGCTTGTAATCCCAGCACTTTGGGAGGCTGAGGCAGGCAGATCACGAGGTCAGGAGTTAGAGACCAGCCTGGCCAACAAAGTGGCACCCCATCTCTGCTAAAAATACAAAAATTAGCTGGGTGTGGTGGTGGGCACCTGTAATCCCAGCTACTCAGGAAGGTAAGACAGGAGAATCGCTTGAACCTGGGAGGCAGAGGTCGCAGTGGGCCTCTGCACCACTGCACTCCAGCCTGGGTGACAGAGCTAGACTCCATCTCAAAACAAAAAAAAATTTATTTTACCTCCTATTTCTAGATACTGTGTAAAAAAAAAAATGCTCAAGCTTCTTTCCCAGAAACTTACTAATTTTCTATTTTTTTCTTTAAGAAAACTCCTTTGGTTTACACACCAATTCTGTATAGATTAAAAATACACAACTTCAGGTGAAAGTTCTGATGGAGAGTACGTATTATGTAAACACGAATACTTATTTCCTATTACTCTTTGTGATTAGGATGGAAAAGAAATATGGATATACAAGTGATGCCAGGGTAAACCTAATACTCAATACCAATAATCAAAGCCAATAATACATGATACCGATTCCTGTCTCACAAGTGCACATTAGTTTTAACATTACTGAAAGATGTGGGAAATTCTATCATACTTTCTTTTTTTTGAAGACAGAGTTTTGCTCTTGTTGCCCAGGCTGGAGTGCAATGGGCAATGGCACAATCTCAGCTCACCGCAACCTCCGCCTCCCGGGTTCAAGCGATTCTCCTGCCTCAGCCTCCCGAGTAGCTGGGATTACAGGTGCTCACCACCATGCCTGGCTAATTTTGTATTTTCAGTAGAGACAAGGTTTCTCCATGTTGGTCAGACTGGTCTCAAACTCCTGACCTCAGGTGATCCACTCACCTCGGCCTCCCAAAATGCTGGGATTATAGCTGTGAGCCACTGCAGCTGCCCTCTACCATATTTTCTAAAACTCTTGATTTATTTCCAAAGGAAAAATAGTTGTAACTACGTCAAAATAACTATTTTGGCCAGATGCAGTGCCTCATGTCTGTAATCCTAGCACTTTGGGAGGCCAAGGTGGGTGGGTCACTTGAGGTCCAGAGCTCAAGATCTGCCTGGCCAACATGGTAAAACCCCGTCTCCACTAAAAATACAAAAATTATCCAGGCATGCTGGTGCTTTCCTGTAGTCCTAGCTCCTCAGGAGACTGAGGCAGGAGAACTGCTTGAACCCAGGATGCAGAGGTTGCAGTGAGCCAAGATTCTGAAGTGCAGCCTGGGAAAGAGAGTGAGATTTTGTCTCCAAAAAAAAAAAAATGCAATTAATAGTTTAAAATCTTAAATCTAAATTTCTAGGAGATTCATTAGTTTGCCCTTGGTAATCCCCACTTTCTGCCTTGTAGAGCCTCCTTAGGCTTTAAAACAGTTCTTTGCAAACCATATTTAACAACTTACATGTCAGATGAGTCAATAACATATAGATTAGATTTCCCTGAAAATATACAGAAGGTTAAAAATTAGAAGAGAAAGTGATAGGCATAATAGGCTCTGGGTTTTGCTGAATACAAATGTTCTAAAGTTCTGAAAGGTTCAAGATTAACACAGACATTCAAAAATCAGACATCTGATTTCAACTGTTTTAAAAAGTTGCTAAAAAAAAAAAAAAGTCAAAATAAGTCGAACTCTTCCTATTTGTTTGAATTTAACAGAGGGTACATTTACTTCCTACCCAAAAAGATTTGAAAACAAAAGATATACCATTTCCTTTCACTTAATGTTCCTCAAATGTCTGAAAAGCAAACTCAATTCAATTTAGTTGAATCAATAAGGGAATTCTAGTTTTTCTAAAACAGTATGTTTTAAACCAAGCAAAGATACTCCCTAGGGCCAAATAATTATGATATATTAGCTACTCTTTCTAGGCCAAACCAGAGCTCTTCTTTCCAAAACTCACATTTCTACCAAACCAGAACACTGTGTGATGGGAAAAGAGTTCAGAACACCTGGAATATTTTTCCAAAATAAAATTTAACTTGCCACTGCCAGGAGAAGCATGAATACACTGACTTACACTGCCCTCTAGAGTCTCCTTCTAATATTTTTTAGCCTGAAATAATTAAACTCTAATCATAAGACTCTTCTAATTACTCAAGCTTTAAGTATTCTAATATTGTAAACTGATCTTTTTTGTTTGTTTGTTGTTGTTGTTGCTGTTGTTTTTGGGTGGTTTTTGTTTTAGGGGTTTTGGTTTTTGGGGGTTTTTTCTGAGACAGAGTCTTGCTCTGTTGCCCAGGCTAGAGTGCAGTGGGGCAACCTCAGCTCACTGCAACCTCCACCTCCTGAGTTCAAGCAATTCCCCTGCTTCAGCCTCCCGAGTAGCTGGAATCACAGGCATGCACCACCGTGCCCAGCTAATTTTTGTACTTTTAGTAGAGATGGAGTTTCACCATGTTATCCAGGCTGGTCTCGAACCCCCAACCTCAGGTGATCCATCTGCCTCCGCCTCCCAAGGTGCTAGGATTACAGGTATAAGCCACTGTACCCAGCCAACTGACCTTTTTTCAGTGGATTAGTAGTCATTCTTAAAAGGTAAGATACTTCAATTACCCACTGTTTGTAAAGGTCAGCAGTCCTTCCCCAAAGGACAGGAAAGCACCCCAAACAGAATTTTCTTAATTTGCTTATTTTTAAAAAGTTTTAAATAGCTCAAACTGCAAAGGTTTCTAAAACAAAGACCAGGCATAGCACGTATTAATTAACCCATGTGGCCCAGAGTTTTGTTTAGCAAAACCTCAAGTTCACACATTTGACCACATGCACACAAACCTCAGCTAACATGGCCAATGCTCCCCAGAGGTTACTTCTGCAGCTATGCATCTGCTTTCTCAGCTCCTGGCAGTTCTTGCCTTTTCTCTTGCAAGACAATCAGAGCTCTGAAGGGATCTTAAGGCACTAATGAGTAGCCATGACAACCAAGACCTGTGGTAGTTGCAAAGCACAAATACCAATATCCACTTTTACTGAGCATGTATCCAATAAGCAATGTGCTAAGGACTCCAAGTAAATTAAAATCATCCCTCTAACCTAATAACTCCATAGGCACCTATAACATACCATAACTTGAGACTTTCTATTATTCCTTATACTTAAGAACTTATTAAAAGACATGTTTTACTATGCACCACTGCTAGTATAGCTCGCCTCAGCTGTTACAGTAACCAGAGAAGTAGGGTTATTTTCTTGTTTGTTTTAATCTAGAGTCGTAAGAGACCACTTAAAAAAAAAATCAACCCTACTCAAACCGTGTTTAGAGGGAAAAAAGCCTATATTCTTTTTAATGGATTAGTAGGCATTAAAAGGTATGATATTTCAATTACCCACAGTTATTCAAAGTCAGCAGCATTTCCTCAAAGAACAGGAATGCACCCAAAATGGAATATTCTCTAGGCATCTGTGGTATACCATAACATCAAAAAGCATCCCTCAAAAAAGTAACTAAAACTAAGATGCTATTGCTCCACACCCAGATTATCTGTTATTACTTCTGAAAGCAATCTAAGTAATCTTGGGGATCTCATCCAGTAGATGAAAATGATGGCATCCTTTGGGGCATAAAGTCAAAATAAGATTTCCACAGGCTCTGAAACAGGGGCTAGCAAACTAGGGCCAAGAGATGATATTTGTTTTTGAAAATAAAGTTTTATTAGAACACAGCTGCATCTGTATGTATATATATATAGATATATATAGATACATATATATATTTTTTTCCCCCATGGTTGTTTGTTACAATGGCAGAGTTCCATACTTGAAACAGAGACCACACAACCTGAAAAGACTAAATATTTACTATATCTGGCCCTTTACAGAAAAAGACTGCCAATAGCAAACATCCCCAGCCTTCTTCAGATCACAACTTAGAGGAATCTCATGCGTATGAGGCTAAGGGGTGGGGGCTGGCTTGAGATGGAAAAGGGGATTACGGCTGCTATCCACATTGTACTACATATTAAGAAAATGAAATTATGGGAACTCAAGGGAAGAAATAATGACAGAGGCAGCTGATTCATCCCATATGATGGTTCACATCTGCCTTTTCCAAAGACTGAATGAAGAGCTCTAAAGTTTTCTTTCAGGCATTTAAAAAATCCTGTGTAAGGGAGGGCAGGAGAAAATACAATTTTTGACATAACATAATCCTATTTCACTCACATCAATGTTATACTGAAGCTCATACCTAAGGTAGGCTGATATTTCTTTCAAAGAGAAGATTTCAAGTAAGTTTCCAAATAGCTATGATAATGTGTATGAACAGAACCAGATCCCAGAATGAACCTGAGGTAAATACCAAAGATTGAAATCAGTGAACCATCAAAATAAAGATACTTGTCAAAACATATAATATACAATATGAAATATAATGAATATAATGAATCCCTTTGAAGGTCACTATACGTAGATACAAAAATACAGCTTGACAATGAGACCCAGATTCTAGTCTGGGTTTCTACTCTCATTGTAACTTAGACAAGTTATTTCCCCCATTTGTTTTTGGTTTTGTTTTTAGACACAGAGTCTTGCTCTGTCACCCAGGCTGGTGTACAGTGGTGCAATCACAGCTCACTGCACCCTCTACCTTCCAAGCTTCCAAAGTGCTGAGATTACAGCTCTAAGCCACAGTGCAGCCAGTTTCCCCTTTGAACTTGATCTGTGAACTGAAGGACTTAGGCTGCATCAGTGGTCCTCAACCATTCGCATGACTCAGAATCACCTGGGGGGATCTGTTAAAGCAAGAGGTGTTGGGCGCCAGGCTTCATTTTCAGTTCAGAAGTCATCACTCTCATCCTCACAGCAAGAAAAAAGCTAAACAAACTGAAATCAATGGCTTTTCTTAGATCCATTAGAGAATTGGAGTCACAGGGCAAACAGCTACCACAAAGTTTGGAGAAATAAATACAAGAAAATACAGAGAATCACAGACAAGATCAGATTACCAGAAGCAAAAGCTACAGGAACCAGGAAGCAATACAATAATCATTACTTGAATAGTAATTTTGACAAACTGCAGAAGATTGAATGTGGACTAGCTTGAGAGTTAAAACTTCTGGGGGTCCAGACTTAGACAGACCTAAAGATTTTACCTCTAGGAGCCTCAACAGGTTCTTACAAGAACATCAAAGAAAAAAATCCCCTTGTATTTTAGGCAGGGAGAAAAGAAAGTAACCATTTTGAAATCGCTGAGAGCATTTTCCATAACAAAGGCCCACCTGCTAAGAGAAACTACTTTGCCAGAGCTTTGAGACCTGGGGATAGGACAATTACTCAATTCCCTCCAGCCTTCTCACAGAAGGGGTGAGGGGAGGAAAGCTAAGAAACTCTTCTGAAGATCACAGCCTAGGGACTTAGACCAACTAAAAAAACTGAGATTTAATATTCGATTACAGAACGCTCTCCCTCCCCAACACCTTTCCACCACATCAGCAGAGTTCCAGTATAAAAAACTGCATTACAACTGACAGAGCTTCAAGACAGACTCTATTTAAGAAGGAGTTCTTAGGGAAACCCAAAGAAACCAGGGGAGGACAAAAACAAGAAAACTATAGGAAACTGAAACATCCAGCATCTATACCCACAGCAAACATGAAACACAGTATAGCATTTTCTCAAAAAGCTAAACATAATCTTACCATACAATCCCACAACTGTGCCCCCTAAGTATTCGTCCAGTTGACTTAAAAACATATGTCCATACAAAAATAGGCACAAATTTTAGAGTAGCTTTATTCATAATCAAAGACAGAAAGCAACCAAGATGTCCTTCAACTGTACTTCATGAATGGATACACGAACTGTGGTACTCATTCCATATAATGGAATGCCATTCAGCAATAAAAAGAAATGAGCTCTAAAGAACAAAAAAGAGGAACATTAAATGCATACTGTTAAGTGAAAGAAGTCAATTTGAAAGTATACATACTATATGATTCCAACCATAGAACTTTCTTTAAAAGGCAAAACTATAGAGACAGTAAAAGGATCAGTGGTTGCTGGGGCTGGGGGAGGAGGGAGAGATGATTACATGGAGCACAGAAATTTTAATGGTGGTGAAACTATTCTGCATGATATATTAACTGTGGATAAGCACATGACATTTACGTTTTTGTCAAACCCCACAGAATGTACAACACAAAGAGCGAAACTTAAACTGTAGACTTCAGTTAATAATATAACAACACTGCTTCATCAGTTGTAACAGATAAGGCACACTAATGAAAGATGTTAACAATAGGGGAAAGAGTGTGTGTGTGTGTGTGTGTTGCATATATGGTAACTACTTGTACTATCTGCTCAATTTTTCTATAAAAGTGTTATAAAGTTTTATTTTAAAAAAAAAAGAGTGTTGGTTGTCACTCCTAGATCTTAATTCAGCAGGTTTGGGGACAGGCTCAATAATTTACATTTTAAACAAATTCACAAGTGATACTGCTGGTTCAAGGGCCTCATCTTGAAACCACTGGGCTAGGGATCCTTTTAATTCTAAATTTTATTATTCACTAACATTTTCATGAGAACTGTGGTAGCCAGCCTGCAAAATGGCCCCCAATGAGCTCTGCCTCCTGGTATTCAAACTCTTTACAATAATATCTTCCAAGGCTAGGTCATAAAAGACACTGCAGCTTCCACCTTGCTCTTATGTGAATCCTTTCCTCTGCAAAGCCAGATGCAGTATCATGAAGAAACTCAGATAGCCCTATGAAGAGGTTCCCTGTGGCAAGGAACTGAAGCTTCTGCCAACAGCCAGCACGAAATTTGCCAGCCCTGTGAATGAGCTATGTTGAAATTGGATCCTCCAGGCCCTGTCTGCAACCTGAGAAGAGACCTCAAGCCACTCCCAAATTCCTGACCCACCAAAAGTATGTGGGATGACAAATGGTGAAGGTTGTTTTAAGCAGCGGTTTGGAGGCATTTTGTTATATATATAATACAGAAGTTTAATCTAAAATACGTACATCATGGAATTGTTATTGTTGACTCTTCTCGCCTTTACTTTGATACAGCTGGAGAAGTCTAAATTCATTACAAGGTGAGTCAATTTAAAGAACTCCTCCACATTTCTCAAAGTATTACATCCAGATGCTGCTCAAGGTCTGCACCACTCCTACCCAGCTGGCTCATCGGGCAGTACAAGAAGTGCACACAAACATGGGCTGACTTTGCAAGACCTTGGATAAGTTACTTAAATCTCCCTGCCTCAGTCTGCTCAACGGTAAAATGAAGGTAAGTATACTACCAATATCATAGTTACTATAGGGACTTAAAACATTAAAACATAAAAAACACTTAGAACAGGACCTTGTCTAAGTGCTCAATAAATGTCAGCTATCATCATGATCTGCCGTTTCATCTCTCATAACCCAGACTGTTTTGAGTCATTATGAACTACTGGAATTTTCAAACCCACACTGTTTTATACTTTTGCACCTTATAAAAGGGACTTTCTCTGTCTGGAATGGCCTTCCTTAATTTCTCTTCCAATTATCCTTCTAAACTTCCTTATACAGCGTTCGCTGATTTCGCTTTTACTACATCCCCCATAGACACACCCATAGAGAATATTCAAATTATTCATTAGTCTCTCCCACAAAATTGTATGTTTGATAGTAATACTGATATTTATTGTGTCAAGTACTGTCTGCCAGTTACTGTTTTATATTAAGCACTTTACATGGACTATCTAACTTAAACTTCTTAATAACTCATAATTATCCTGGTTTTGTTGACAGTAAAATCAATACCACATATAAATACAGAATAAGAATTCAAATCTTAGCTGTTTGGCTGCAATTTGTTTGTTACGATCTAAAATCTAAAGACTAGGAGGTTGAGATTTCTGACATGCTGAAAATATCAAGGAAGCAATTAAACTTTCCATCAGTTAGCACAAGTGGACACAGTTTTAAAATTTATAATATATATACATGGTACTATAGGGGGGTTATCCCACACCTCTACTTTTATCAGTTTCTTGCTTATACTTTCTGAAGATATTTCATTCATATACAGGACACATACACATATATGTACATCTCTTTGTTACACAAATAGTAGTATTCTTCATATATCCTTCTGAGCCCATTTTTACTTCCTGTATCTTTGAGATTGTTCTGTGTCAGTGCATACAAAGCACCCCACTCTTTTTCACTGCTGCACAGAATTCCATCATATTCCATACTGATATGGTTTGGACTTCTGTCCCTACCCAAATCTCATGTCAAATTGTAATCCCCAGTGTTGGAGGTGGGGCATGGTGGGAGGTGACTGGATCATGGGGCGGTTTCTCATGAATGGTTTAGCACCATCCCCTCGTGTTAAGTTTCCGTGCTAAGTTCTCATGAGATCTGATTGTTTAAAGTGCATAGCGCACCTTCCCCTCTCTTCCTCCTGCTCCAGCCACGTGAAGATGCCTGCTCCAGCTTTGCCTCCCGCCATGAGTAGAAGCTCCCTGAGGCTTCCCCAGCCATGCTTCCTGTACAGCCTGCAGAACTGTGAGCTAACTAAACCTCTTTTCTTTATAAATTACAGTCTTCAGTATTTATAGCAATGTAAGAATGGACTAATACATTTACCATATTCAACCATTCTCCTATATTGTTTGTAGCCTTTTGCTGTAATATAAAATACTAAAGCAAAAATCCTATACACAAATAAAGAAATGGATAGAGGACAGATATGTGATTCTACAGTAAACATGGTAAATGTATATAGTATAGCAAATATAGTAAAATGTAACTGCAGAATCTAGACAGTGAGTACAGGGGTGCTCTTACTATATAATTCCTGTGATTGTTCTGTATTTAAACTACAGATTTATACTTGTTCTTAGAGTAAGCATCATGTTTTTCTTTCAACTTCTCAATAAATTGCTAATATGAATATTTTATCAACTTCAAAACAATCCCCAAATTTCAAAAATATAATAATCTTAGCATGTTTGTTACCCTTGGTTTATATCATAAAAGAATAGGGGAGGCAATTATCAGAAGAGTCACACTTCAACTTCCATCACTTTACCCAAAGGATAGTCAAGTCAAGTGAGTCTTCCTTTCTTGGGTCTCTCAACACTCTTTTATGCAAACACTTGGTCTTCACCAAGAACAAAGAGTTCCCTTATAGGTGTCTGTTACCTCTAAGAGAAGCAAGGGGAAAAAAAAACTAAAACTTTTGGAGAGTCAGAGTTTGACAACTTCCTTCTCAGCTTCTTTCTTATATAATTCCCAGGAGTCCTAGCCAATAAAGAATGGTTTAACTCTTCTTTCCAAAAAAAAAAAATGAATGATTATTCTCCTAATCTTTCTTTAGAAAATATATTCCTCTTTCCTCTGAAGACTCAGAAGCAGACCTTTCAGGAGAATTTCTGGATTAGTGTGTGCCATTTCAGCCAAGAGACTTCCTCTACCAGGGTCCAAAGATAACACATTCTAATGAATGCGTGTTAGATTGTTTTTATTTATTTATTTATTTATTTATTTATTTATTTATTTATTTATTTATTTTGACAGTTTGAAAGGCTTCAATGAAAGCATTACAACAGACTTATCTTAGGGCAGTGCTTTGGTAAACCAAATTCAGAAAGTTTAGAAAAGACTAGAAAACTAATAAGTGAGCTGTACATTCACTTGGAGTTTGCCAGACAGAGAAAAAGGAAAATAACACTCCAGTCACAAAGAATAAATCACAGAGAGCTTTAAGGCTAAATTGCCACATTTTCCCTCCAAAAGAATCAAAAGTTTATCATGCCTGTTTCCTAAATCTCCAAAAATGTGAGTTATTGAAAGAACAGTCATACAATTTTCAGGAATTTCCATTTCTTCAGTTGTTGAACCTTTGAAAAGCAATTGCAAGTTGAAGAGAATTCACATGACCCAGAAACTATTCTGAGCTCTATCAATGTTCAGGAAGCAGAAATTTTTTTACCTTTTAAACTCTTTTTTATAAAGGCAGGATCTCCTTATGTTGCCTAGGCTGGTCTCCAACTCCTGGGCTCAAGTAATCCTCCTGCCTTGGCCTCCCAAAATGCTAAGATAACAGGTGTGAGCCACCACGCCTGGCCAGAAAAAATGTTTTCATTCAGAGAGTAAAACTCATTAAGTGGCACAACACACAGTGCATTTCAACTTCCCCTCTCAAACACTTCAGCCTACACACTCCAATTTCACACTCAATGAAAGCTTAAGCAAAATGTTGGCACAAATAAGAGTTTTAAATCATTTTAGACTGTTAACTAGCAAATGTCCTGCAGAAATTTTAAAAGTCACTAAATAAATTATAAATCTAGGAGAGCAAAGCACGCTGTAGAATAAACAGCTATTCACAAAGTGTGTCCAATTTTTGTCCCACCCCTAATTCAAGGTGCAAACCATGACCACCGATGTGGGACCGGGCTGTCAAGCATCCTCCCTCCTTTGCTAACGCAGTTCCCTCTGTTCAGAAGACCCTCCCTGTCTTCTCTCCATGGTGCAAACCTGCATCCCTCCTCCAATATCCAGCTGAGCCTCCACCTCCTCTATAGTACCTGACTAGAATCCCCAAGGCACAAGTTTTTGGAGCTTTACTCATGCCTTTCTTTCTTTGTTGTTCTTTCATTTTTTTGAGATGGAGTTCTTGCTCTGTCACTCAGGCTGGAGTGCTCACTGAAACCTCTGCCTCCTGGGTTCAAGTGGTTCTCCTGGGCTGGTCTACTGGGCTGGTCTTGAACTCCTGACCTCCAACAATCATCCTACCTCAGCCTCCCAAAGTGCTGGGATTACAGGCATGAGCCACTGCACCCAGCCTATTCATGCCTTTCTGACATCTACCACTCACTGCAATATACTTAACAAGCCTCTTCCCATTCTCCACCCCTCAAGGAAAAGCCTGTTCATCCTCTATTCCTGTCACCCACCAGAGTGCCCAGAAAACAACAGCCCAGTCAGTAGTCATATTTACTAACGGCTTATGTGCCAGACATTATGCTCAGTGCTTTATATAACATCAACTCATTTCACCTTATGTTATTCTGTGAATAACATAATAATAAACTATAGTATCCCACCAATCTGTCTTCCCCAGCCTCCTTAGGAGGTTCCTCTTCATGTGAACAGGCTATATAACCTAAAGGACTCTATCCTGGCCATACTGTGATCTCTTCTGTCACACTCTTCCTGGGCAATCTCCAATCTAGGTCTTCAGAGCTCATTCCAAACCCATATATGACAAGCACCTGGATATCACCATGTGAGTGTTCTGTACTTAAAATTGATAATGTCTCAAACTTTATCCATCTCTATCCCCAAATATCCTCTCTTTCTGATCCTATCAGAACACTCCATGTCCAGTCAGAGCCTAAGTCCAATCAGGAGAGAGAAACTACATGGTAATTTGAACAAGGGAAGATTAAAAATCATTAACAATAACAAGACATTAATGAAAAGTTGGCAAATAAGACAAAGACCTTGAAAGAACATAGCAATAGCTGACATAAAATATAGTAGCAAATATAATATTATGTAACACAACATATAATTGCCACCACCCTTAAGGTTGAGATAAAATACCCAAGAAAGAATTCCCCCCAACTCTCGGACTGAGATCCAGACCTTGCTGGAGGGGGCTCATACGTGACAGAACTTCAGGACATCCACTCTGTGAAATTTGCCAGAAATCAGTCCTCTAGAATGCCAAGGAAAGTTGTTTGTGGGGAAGCCTCTCAGTGGAGGCACTCTGCTACCTGGGCAGCAGGAGTGCTGCTGGCCACTAAGAGCTGCAAAAGCCTGAGCACTGAAGAAACCCCATGTTCCACAACAGCCTCTCAGAACCAGTAAGTAAAACTCTTTCCTCCTCAAACTCTCTCCAGTACCCTCTACTGACAAAACTTAACTACATGCCAGCTGGCAGAGGGAAAGTAAAAGGCCCAGATTTATTTTCACAAAGCAAGCAATGAAGGACATACTTGGAGGTGAGAGGCAATAAATCAATAATTGACACAAACACCATCTTCTATCAGTTGTCCAAGCTCAAAATCTACAGGCATCCTTGATTCTTCCTCCAATCATCAAGTCCTACAGGTCCTATCTTCTAAGTATTTTTTGAATCCATCTACTTCACTCCATCTACTTTACTCCATTATTATTTATATTAAAAATAGTATTATTTATATTATATATAATTAATAATAATGTATTCTTGTTAATAATAGTGTTAATGCCCCAGTCCAGGCTTACAACATCTCTTACTTTGTTGCCATCACAGCTTTACACTTCCTACCTCAGACATGCCCTTTTCTTCAACTGCAATCAATGTGATCTCTGTGATTGACAAATCCAATCCTCTCAATCCACAGTTTACGCTTCCTCATGCATTTCTCAAGTGTCCTTAGGTTACGATCCAAAATTCTCAATGGCTTAGGAACTTATGTGCTTATTTGCCATGTGCAAAGATGTCTGTTTTACTTGCCTGCTTTTTGTTTTGTTTTGCCTCCGGGCCACTGCACATGGATTTCCTCTGCACAGAACGGCCTTCCTTCTTCCCCCTATTGCCGTATCCACTTTTCAGCTAGCTGAGTCTTCATCATCTTTCAGCTCTCAGCTTTGATGTCTCTTGCTCAAAGTCAGCTGCCCCTGCTAAGTACACCCAATAGAACCCTCTCCTTCCCCAATGAGAACACTTACCACACATTATTGTACAATCATATGTTGCTTAACAATCGACACATGTTCATCCTTGTGTGAACATGATAGAGTGTAGTTACACAAGCCTAGATGATACCTATAGCCTGCTGCCCTAGACTACAAACCTGTACAGCATGTTGCAGTACTGAATAGTATAGACAACTGTAACACAATGGTGCATCTGTCTACGGCACTACCATGAATGAAGCTCACAGCACTGCAAGTTGCTCTGGGTGAGTCAGTTAGTCCATGGTGAGTAAATGTGAAGGCCTAGGACATTACTGTACACCACTGTGAACTTTACAAACATTGTGGTGCTTAGGTTACACTAAATTCATCTTTTAAATATTATTCTTTCTTCAATAATAAATCAGGCTTAGTTTACTGTAACTTTTTTACTTTATAAACCATTTTTAAAACCTTTTGACTCTTAATAACTCAGCTTAAAACACAAATACACTGTGCAGCTCTACAAAGATATTTTCATATCCTTATTCTGTAAGCTTTATTCTATTTTTAACTTTTTTAACGTTTTGAATGTTTTTGTTGAAAACTAACACAAATACACACATCAGCCTAGGTATATGCAGGAGCAGGATCATCAACATTGCTCTTGCACCTCCACATCTTTGACCAACGGAAGGTCTCCAGGGGCAGTAACACACATGGAGCCATCATCCCCTTTAATAACAATGCCTTCTTCTGGAATACCTCTTTCAGAATAGCTGGAGGCTATTTTACAGTTACTTACACGAGGATCATCACACACACAAGTAATATACTGGGCTACAACCTTATACCACACACAATGTCACTAAGTAATAGGAATTTTTCAGCTCTATTATAATCTTATGGAACCACTGTCACATATGTGGTGTGATCCACCATTAACCAAAATGTCTTTACACAGCACATGACCATAATTCCTTATTAACTCTCATCATTCATACTTTTACCTCTATGAAGGCAAGAAAAATTTCTTCACTGAATCCCAGAGTTAGCAAGGTGTCTGGAACAAAGCAGACACTCAGTAACAGCTCAGTTAATGGATGTTGAATGAAGAGGGGTGATACGGTTAGGCTTTGTGTCACCACCCCAATCTCATCTTGAATTGTAATCCCCATAATCCCCACATGTCAAGGGAGAGACTAGGTGGAGGTAACTGAATCATGGGGCCAGTTTCCCCCATGCTGTTCTCGTGCCAGTGAGTGAGTTCTCATAACATCTGATGGTTTTATAAGGGGCTCTTCCCCACTTTGCTCAGCACTCACTCTGTCCTGCCACCCTGCGAAGAAGGTGGCTTGCTTCCTCTTTGCCTTCTACCATGATTGTAAGTTTCCTGGGGCCTCCCCAGCATTGTGAAACTGTGAGTCAATTAAATAAATTTCCTTTATAAATTACCCGGTCTTGGGCAGTTCTTTATAGCAGCCCAAGAATGGACTAATGGGGCGGGGGGGGCATTTTATGAAGCGAATAACAACTTAAAAGGAAAAAATTTTGACTTTGACATTCTATCTGATATGTTGACCAGCATACATGCAACAAAATGATTACACATTTATAATTCTAAGGATAAGGAGACAACGAATTTGTTTCGTGCCTAACAATTAAGTAAAATATAGTCTATTCCTCAAAAGAAAAAGAACTAATTCAACCAGCTGTCAATATGAATTTATATTATTTCAGTATATGGTATGCAGATGAGGAAAAAGACTGGTAGTTTTCAAGGTGAACGGTGTCCATCCCAGTGTAGCACGTATATCAAAGGACTCTGTTTATTTACACCCAATAATGAAAATCAAATATTACAACATGACATTCCATAGCACACCATGCTGCTATGGTGGAAAATCAATACATCGTATTTGTTTTCAGTAACTTGTTTACCCAACCATAGTTCTAGAATCATTATGCAATGCAAATACTCTTCTAAAGCACTCTGACCCATATGAAATAAAAACTATGCCCTCTCTGACACTCCCAAAGGGAGTATCTCTCTGGCTAACTCCAGGAATTTGTTCAGGGATATACAGAGCAAAGATTGTAGAGCTGAACTGGTATATAAAGTTACTCTGCCACTCTTGGAGGAAATTTAGTCAAATCTATAATAGTCAGTAGCAATCTCATCCACTCAATGGGGAGGGGAAATATATTCAGGACTTCTATAACTCACACAAGCCAAAGCACTAACATACACAATGTACAACCACCAGGGTTGCTGGTTCATGCCTGTAATCCTAGCACTTTGGGAGGCCGAGACAGGCAGATGACTTGAGCCTAGTAGTTCGAGACCAGTGTGGGCAACATGGCAAAACCCGTCTCCACAGAACATACAAAAATTAGCCAGGTGTGATGGCTAAAAGTAGCCAGGCATAATGCTTAAAAATTCGCCAGGTGTGATGAGGTGTGCCTGCAGTCCCAGCTACCCAGGAGGCTGAGGTGGGAGGATCACTTGAACCCAGGAGGTTGAGGCTGCAGTGAGCTGTGACCATGCCACTACATTCCAGCCTGGGTGACAGAGTGAGATCCTGTCTCAAAAAAAATAAATAAATAAAAAGAAGAACGTATAATTTGAATATGTAAGCATTTTTGTTGATATAGTTCATTCATATCATTCTCAGTCTAAAAGGAGAAAAAAACTTAGGATACAAATAGACATTATTTCAGCAATTCAATAATTTTACATTAATTATTTAATCCTCAAGACATACTGTGGACAACAATATTATAGACCTTAAAAGTGTATCAGTTTATTACACACTTGTTTAAAAAAGATATACTATGTATGCAGTTTATTCAAGCTGGGCACAGTGGCTCACATCTATAATCCCAGCACTTTGGGAGGCTAGCATGGGAGGACTGCTTGAGGCCAGGAGTTTGAGACCAACCTGGGCAACAAGGCAAGATCCCATCTCTACAAAAAATTTTCAAAATTGGCCAGGTGTAGTGGCACATGCCCATAGTCCTATATTGTTTTGTTTTGTTTTGGTTTTGAGATAAAGTCTCACTCTGTCATCCAGAGGCTGGAGTGCAGTGGCAGAATTTGGGCTCACTGCAAACACCGCCTCCCAGGCTCAAGTAATCCTCCCACCTCAGCCTCCCGAGTAGCTGAGATTACAGGTGTACACCACTAAACCAGGCTAATTTTTGCATATTTTTTTTTTTTAGTAGAGATGGGTTTTTGCCATGTTGGCCAGGCTGGTCCCAAACTCCTGGCC
This sequence comes from Cacajao melanocephalus, assembly GCA_963573385.1. Classification (NCBI taxonomy): domain Eukaryota; kingdom Metazoa; phylum Chordata; class Mammalia; order Primates; family Pitheciidae; genus Cacajao; species Cacajao melanocephalus. The sequence goes on along the minus strand of CAUYLG010001911.1, from coordinate 1,345 downwards.
TCAAGGAATCCTCGGCCTTCCAAAGTGCTGGGATTACAGGCATGAGTCACTGAGCTCAGCCATGCCTGGCCATTTTAAAACTATTTTTATTCCAACTGATACATATTTCATCTTCTACAACATGTCTTAGTACAGACATGCATAGTCTAATCAAGAAAATCTTGGGCCGGGCACAGTGGCTCTCACACCTGTAATCCTAGCACTTTGGGAGGCCGAGGCGAGCAGATCACAAGGTCAGGAGATCAAGAACATCCTGGCCAACATGGTGAAACTGCATCTCTACTAAAAATACAAAAAAATTAGCTGGGTGTGGTGGCGCACACCTGTAGTCCTAGCTACTCAGGAGGCTGAGAGGTAGGAGAATTGCTTGAACCCAGGAGACGGAGATTGCAGTGAGCTGAGATCACGCCACTGCACTGCACTACAGCCTGGGTGACAGTGCGAGACTCCATCTAAAAAACAATGAAAAAAATCTAGTCAATAAAAAGAAACTAAACCTCAGGAATATTCTCTCTACCAATATGGATCTTGCTTTTACTTCTACAGGGCTCAGTCCCTCAGTTATTTACTAAAATGTCACCATTCCCCAGTTATTCTTTAAGCTCACCACTCCCTCGGCCAAATCTCAGCTTGCCATTTCCCCCATGCCTGCTTGATTTTTCTCCATAGCACTTTTTGCCATCAAATCTTTACTTATTTGTATATTACTGTCTGTTTTCTCTCACTAGAATATTTTCTCCATGAATTAAGAAATATTGGGGTTTGTTTCACTCACTGCTGCTTCCTTAGCACTTAGAACTGTGTGTTGAAGCACGGTAGGTGCTCAATAAATATTGATTGAATGAAAGAAAATAGACAGTCCCAGAAATTCATCTTAACACTGAGGCTGTGAAATGAAATTCTCCCCGAGGGAGAGAGGACATATGTTTAAGAGATGATTCCCCTTCATTTAACTTAGAGCCCAAAGGACTTTTCAAAATGAAATTGCTATTCCAACTACACCCAAGAATCATTAAGGCTGCCCAACTGCTCACGTACATCTTAACAAAAAGCAAGGAATTCTATGTCCTGCTAAAGCAATGGAAAAACCCTGATGTAGAAAATGTAAACTGCTGGCCAGGCACGGTAGCTCACGCCTGTAATCCCAGGTGGATCACCTAAGGTCAGGAGTTCAAGACCAGTCTGACCAACATGGTTAAATCCTGTTGTTGTACTGAACCGAGCGTAGAAAGTTAACACCAAGACAAAAGTAGGCCAAATTGCAGGGTCTTTATTGCCGGCGACCACGGAGGACTCACGTCTCTCCAACCCGTGGCCCCGGAGGGAGGGTGTCAATACCTTTTAT
>CAUYLG010001910.1:0-34708 GCA_963573385.1 Cacajao melanocephalus | reverse complement strand
TTTACTGGTTCCGGGGGGGGGGGGGTTTTTTTGTGCCCATTTCATCCCCCTGCCCGTCCGGTTGGGGTTTGTTTTACCCTACACCAAAAAAAAAAAAAAAAAAAAAAAAAAAAAAAAAAAAAAAAAGAATGCATTGTGTGGGAAAGTCTGGTCAAAAGCATAGAACTAAGAGCAGGTATTAGCAGCATATGGCAGGAATTTGAAAGGTGGCAGTATCATTCAAGGTCCAGGAATGCAGAACCAATGTATCTTCATAGAAGAAATTCAACGCGGGGACTTGGTCACAAAAGCGATAGGAGACCTAAGAGGAATCAGAGGTCAGAGAGGCAACAAAGGGTTTACAAATGTCAGGAAACTGCTATTGCTCCCAAGGGGGGAGGAACATAGGGAGGAAGTGGTAGAAGCAGAGCTTAGGAAGCCTGGAGAGAGTGGGAACCACGGCAAAGGCTCAAGCCCTGCCTGAGATTCCACACAAAGCAGAGAGAGAGAAAGGAGGAAAAATACCCTGGCTTTCCCACTTCCCACCCTCCAATCTCCAGTCATTGCCTCCCCACTGGTCAATTCTAACTATAAACCAGTTGTCAAAGAGAAACTGGTTTGGAAATGTAGTTTGCAGAGGTCAGTGCCCTGCAATCCAGAGCAGAGTAAAGGAAGGACAGAGAATGGATGGGAGAACAAATGGACAAATGACCAGCACAGTGGGATTCAGTTATTTTCTGAGGAATTGTTTACATGGCTTGGGACAGAATTCCAAGACAGGTGGTTTACTGCTTTTGCATTTTTCCTTTCTTCACCATAAGTGCCTTCCCTCCCAGGATTCTGCACAGGGCAAGTCAAAACTGTGCAAATCTGAAACTGAGATCCAAAACTGTGATTAGACAGGAAGGAGGTTCATAGGTACCACAAGTTAAGTTAAAGTACCTCTTCACGTTCAAAAACGGAAACTATGGCAGGAAGGCACAAAGGCACAAAATGGCTTATTCTTCTAAGCAGATAAAATAGATTCTTCATTGGCAACAGATGGATAATCAATGTCATTGGAACAGTCCACAATAGACTAGAGACAATGGTGACTGGAACCAGAGGGTGAGAAGCTGATACATTTTGAGGTTGGAGCTAAGAGGATTTATTGATTGATCAGGTACAAGTGTGAGGGGGAAAAAAAGAGTGGAGGATGATGCCCGAGTTTACGCTGAGCAACCGGAAGCCATCATTTATTAAGATGAGCAAATTGCAAGGGAGAAGGTTTGAGGAGAATAGCAAGAATTTGGTTTTTGATATGCTAAATTTTAAAACGTTTTGTTCTCGAAGGATCCTTTTCAAAACTGCCATTTTTGTTGATTTATTTTTTTAATGTAATGCAGGAGGCATACTACTGAAACCAGGGAAGTATTATTATTATTATTATTATTATTTTTGAGACAGAGTCTCGCTCTGTCACCAGGCGCCAGGGTGGAGTGCAGTGGCACAGTCTTGGCTCACTCCAACCTCTGCCTCCCAGGTTCAAGCAATTCTCCTGCCTCAGCCTCCTGAGTAGCTGGGACTACAGGCGTGTGCCACCACGTCCAGCTAATTTTTGTATTTTAGTAGAGATGGAGTTTCACCATGTTGGCCAGGATGGTCTCAATCTCTTGACCTCATGATGTACCTGCCTTGGCCTCCCAAAGTGCTGTGATTACAGGCATGAGCCACCGCTCCTGGCAGAAACCAGGGAATTATTAAGTGAAAGTCTCTATGTCCAAATGTGGAACCCCACCTTTTTTCCTTGCTTTGATTCTGAGAAAGCTGGCAGACAAGATTTACCCATTTACTGTCCCCCAACCCTTCCCTCAACCACAAGAGATTTGGGTACTTTTGGGTACTTACTACTCTTAGGGAAAATTGATTCACTCAAGAAAAAATTCGTTGCTGGGCCCAGTGGCTCACACCTGTAATCCCAGCACTTTGGGAGACCGAGGCAGGTGAATCACAAGGTCAAGAGTTAAAGACCAGCCTGGCCAACACGGTGAAACCCAGTCTCTCCTAAAAATACAAAAATTAGCTGGGCCCAGCTTGGGCGACAGAGCAAGACTCTGTTAAAAAAAAAAAAAAGAAATAAAAAAAATTCCTATAGTTACCAATAATTAGGTATTTCCCACAGGAATATCTGAGTCAATAATCACTCCATAGTCATTCCCCACAAATTCACAAGCTCCACCCACGCACACTTCCAAACATACTTTAATTCCACATTGTATATATGAATGGACAGGCAAATACCAGACCTAGCCTGGACTCAATGTTCCACCCTGGGAGATACAGAGGCCAGGATCCCACACCCACTCATCATCCTCAGAATTCAGTCAATAATTATCCTGAGCTTATCTCTGACACCTGGTAAACACTAGCTCAACAACAGTGGGAACTTCTGAAGAAGAGTAAAGAAGGAGTTGATACAATTGAAGATGTTCTCCAAATTGCCTGTGAGAAGCAATTGACAAAGAAAAAGAACCAGGCACTAAAACTGGCACAAATGGATGAAATGTGTAAAAAGAAAATCAGAACAGATAAATTGGAGATGCCTTAAAGGGGTTGTAAAAATATTTTTCTAATAAAGATAATTAAATAGAATGTTTTCTCATCAAACAAGTATCAGCCATGCTCAGTTTAAACATTGTAATCTATACTGTTTCACTTACAATTGTGATCCATTAAACCATTTAGCATCTCTGAATAAAATAACAAAGCAGGTTATTGGAGGTCAGAGCTGTCAATGGTCTATTGTAATAATGAAATCATCTTTTCACATAAAGAGTAGAATCACTTCTTTATACTCTACTGTCTTATGTAAACAATATCAGATTTAGTTGGGGTTGGGGGAGTGAAAGCTGCATATAATTAAAGGAGAACTCCCCAGAAAGAAGTAATATTGACTGTGTTGATGAAACACACCGTTGAATTTATTTATCTGATTTACTTAGCCAATGCTGCATGTGTGAAATTCTGGAGGGAACATTTATGGGTTAGATAAAACCATTTTGGCTTAAAAAATTTTACAAACGATTCCCATGAAAAATGAAATAGTACAAGACAGTGGGTGGTAGAGAGAGGGAGTATGTGGAAACTGTCTGTGCTCTAGCTCAATTTTTCCTGTAAACCTAAAACTGCTTTAAAGCATAGTCTATTAATTTTTAGGATTTTATTTAATAAAATAGCCCATTTTGGATACTTTTAGTAAGCCTACCGAAATTTTATGGCAATTTGAGCTTTTTTGCATTGCTTTTTCTTTCTTCCTTCCTTCCTTTTTCCTTTCCTTTCCTTTCTTTCGAGATGGAGTCTCACTCTGTAGCCCAGTTTCAAGCTTTTTTGCATTGCATTGCTCTTTCTTTCTTTCTTTCTTTTCCTTCCTTCCTTCTGCCCCTTCCTCCCTTCCTTCCTTTCTTTTTTCCTTCCTTCCTTCCCTTTCTTTATTTTGTTTGAGATGGAGTCTCACTCTGTAGCCCAATTTCAGCTTTTTCTTTCCTTTCTTTTTTTTAGATGGAGTCTTGCTCTGTCGCCCAGGCTGGAGTGCAGTAGCACGATCTCACTCACTGCAACCTCTGCCTCCCAGGTTCAAGCGATTCTTCTGCCTCAGCCTTCCGAGTAGCTGGGACTACAGGCGTGTGCCACCATGCCTGGCTAATTTTTTGGTATTTTTAGTAGAGATGGGGTTTCACCGTGTTAACCAGGATGGTCTCAATCTCCTCACCTTGTGATCCACCTGCCTCGGCCTTCCAAAGTGCTGGGATTACGGGTGTCAGCAACCGCGCCTGGCCTTTTTATTTTATCTTACAGGATTAATGATGTGTAAATTAGTAATTCCAATCAAATAATAATTTAAATCTCATCTGGCGTGGTGGCTCACACCTGTGTAATCCTAGCACTTTGGGAGGCTGAGACAGTGGATTGCCTGAGCTCAGGAGTTTGAAAGAAACCTGGGCAACATGGTGAAACCCTGTCTCTACTAAAATACAAAAAATTAGCGGGGCGTGGGTGCACCTGTAATCCCAGCTCCTTGGGAGGCTGAGGCAGGAGAATCGCTTGAACCTGGGAGGCAGAGGTTGCAGTGAGTGGAGATCTTGACATTGCACTCCAGCCTGGGCAAGAGAGTGAGATTCCGTCTCAAAATAAATAAATTAAATTAAATTAAATCTATGCATTTTCATTTTCAAGAAAGATTAAATTGAAGTTTAGGATATGTTTAAATGTTTGTTGTTACAGTATTCAAATTCTGAGATGATAATTCTAAATATCTTATTAAAATTTGTTAAACCTTTAACCCTAATTCCAGTATTTCTTATGTGTTTACAATAATTGTCTGGAATGATACTTTTCCTTTAACATTAAAAAAAAAGGCCAGGTGCCGTGGCTCATGACTGTAATCCCAGCACTTTGGGAGGCTGAGACAGGCGGATCACGAGATCAGGAGATCAAGACCATCTTAGCCAACGTGGTGAAAACTTGTCTCTACTAAAAATACAAAAATTAGCTGGGCATGGTGGCTCGGGCCTGTAGTCCCAGCTACTCCAGAGGCTGAGGCAGGAGAACCGCTTGAACCCAGGAGGCAGAGGTTACAGTGAGACAAGATCAAGCCACCGCACTCCAGCCTGGGTAACAGAGTGAGAGTCCCTCTCCAAAAAAAAAAAAAAAAAGGATACATGACACAGTAGAAGTTATTTCTTTCCTTATTTTTTTGTAGCTTATTCTAAAGGAGATCTAGCTAGCTAAGCTAGCTAGCTAGCCTCTATATGTTTACATACAGTGAAATAGAAACAGAAAATTAGCCATGAAAGAAGGTAAAAAGTGATCATAAAGCCTGTGAACTTAGTGTCGTTGACCATTTGATTTGTCTGTTAATTTCCTGGGAGCTATTAGCAAACTAAATCAGAGTAGATTTCAGAAAGGAAGAAGCATACTTGTTCCTCAAAACATGCATCATTCTTTCTGGCATTAAATTCTAATAGCAATTTCTGACAAGGGTTTATGAGAGGCCATTGAGTAGGAAAATGACCTTCAGTGATTGTTTAATAATGAAAACATGATCAAGTTTTATATGACTTTCTCTTATGACTTTGGTAAAAGTTGAGTGTATAACAATAAATCTTAATTCAGTACTGGTGATTTGATTTTTTTGTTTTGTTTTGTTTTTTGAGATGGAGTCTTACTCTCTCGCCCAGGCTGGAGTGCTGTGGCAAGATCTCGGCTCACTGCAACCTCTGCCTCCCAGGTTCAAGCGATTCTTATGCCTCAGCCTCTCGAGTAGATGTGATTACAGGTGCCTGCCACCATGTCCAGCTAATTTTCTGTATTTTTTAGTAGAGATAGTTGCCTGGGTTTGTCTGGAACTCCTGACTTCAAGTGATCTGCCCACCTCACCCTCCCAAAGTGCTGGGATTACAGCCATGAACCACTGCATCTGGCTGAAATATAATTTAACCCAAAGAAGTTACTTAGAATACCAAGGAACACTATGGAAAATATTACCCAAGATGACTCCTCAAGAACTACTTCTTTCATCTGAGCTTTTGATATAAAAATAAAATCTGGGCCAGGCACAGTGGCTCCCACATGTAATCCCAGCACTTTGGGAGGCTGAGGCAGGGGGATCACTTGAGATCAGGAGTTCAAGACTAGCCTGGTCAACATGGTGAAACCCCGTGTCAACTAAAAATACAAAAATTAGCCTGGCATGGTTGTACATGCCTGTAGTCCCAGCTATTGGGGAGGCTGACACAGGAGAATTGCTTGAACCCAGGAGGTAGAGGTTGCAGTGAGCCAAGATTGTGCCACTGCATTTCAACATGGGTGACAGAGTGAGACTCGTCTCAAAAAATAAATAAATAAATAAAACAAAATAAAAAATAAAGTCTGAGGAAGACTCAGGAATGTTGGTATTCTGTGTAGTTGATGAAGGCAGAGCCAGGAGCTTTGGAATACAGATGGGGTCTGATTAAGAGTGGTGGGGTAGGATAGAAGACCCTTGTGTCTGCATATGAGTAGGTATCAGTATGCAAAGTCAGCGATTTTCCTTAAGAGGTAGATTTGGATTTCCTCTAGCATTTGCATAACTCCTGACTTGCTATCTCAGTGTTCCACACCAGAGTATCCATAGCAGTCATTTTGGTACCCCCCAAAAAAAATTTCAAAACAAATGTAGGCAGACTTTAGTAATGTTCCATGGAGGATAAAACTCTGAAAGGTATAGCTCAAAAATATTTTAGTCTTATTAAGGTATTTGAGGTATGTTTGAATTATTAAACTCAATTCTACTCTCTCTGGTTATTACATCCTCACCATTACAATTTGCCCCATGATGGGTGGAGTAGACTTTTTCATCCCTTAACTTGGGCTTACCCATGACTTACTTTGGCCAATGAATGCCAAGGGACTTGTAAGCATAGGCTTGAAATGAGCATTTGGGCTTCCCCTCTTGCTCATCTGTCTTTTGCCATAAGAATAATATGCTGCTGGTCCAAGGAAAAGAAGAAATCTGTGGGGCAGCCTGGTGTGGTGGCACACGCCTGTAGTGTCAGCTACTGGAGAGGCTGAGGCAGGAGGATTGCTTGAGTCCAGCAGTTCAAGGTGGTAGTGCATGATGGTAGTGCCTGTGAATAGGTACTGTGCTTTAGCATAGGCAACATAGCAAGACTCTGTCTGGAAAGAGGGAGGGAGGGAGGGAGGGAGGGAGGGGAGAGAAAGATAGAAAAAGAAATTCGTGGATTAGACTTGGACCCAACCTACTGCTTGAAACCAAGCCCAGCTGGGTCCAACTTAGGTCAGTTTGAATGACAGCAGAACCTAAGATGGGTGAGCAAGAAACAAATGCTAATTGTTGTAAGTCACTGAGTTTTGCAGTGTTTTGTATGGAACATTATTATTGTAATAGCTGACTAAGACCATATCCATAAAGTCTATAAAACAATTCATCTATGTAAACATTTTTCCATTTCAAATGGTTTTCACCATCTCTTTACAGATTTCTTAGGAACAAAACTTTGGTTATGACAATTTTGAGAAATGCTATAAAGTAGGTTATTTTAAATGTTTCCTTTTTAGACGGTAGAAATAGGTATATAGATTTCCTTTTTTAGACAGAGGAAATTGATACCTAGATGACCATTCACTGTTGATTTGAGTACCAGTTTGTGTGACTATTTTTCTAACCATAGTTTCTTATGCAAGAAATAAAATAAGCATATGCACCTCCTAATTGTATTATATTTAAGGATTAGGTGAATTGGGGGGGGCATTGCTTAAGTCTGCCACTTACATAGCATCCAAAGGAAAAAATATTTCTGAAATTTTTTTACTTTTCAATAAAAATATCTACTACTATAACAAGATGTGCCTTCTATGACAATTAAGTAATTCAAAGAGCAACCAGCATATGTGTTTGAGAGTGTGAGATATTGAACTAGCATTTATGGAGCACTTTCCATATGCCAGGCTCTGAATTAGATAAGGAAAATAAATCTCAGAAAAGACCAGTCACCCTGTGGAGAAAAAAGTCAAGAATCAAATCCAGGTCTTTCTGCTTCTGAAGCAAAGATTCCAGATAGAGGCTTGTAGCCTATATTTAACATCATGATTAACCCACTCAGACGCATTTGTTATGGTCTGTACAATTTTTTAAAAAATAATTTGAATAGTATTTTAAAACCAGCTGACCAGATGACTGCATAAAGAAATCCAGATTTCTGACTTCTCTTAATAAACTGACAAAAGTGGCAACTCTGGGCCTGGCCTGACAACTGTCACTCAAGCTAAGTCACAAGGGTCCTTTAAGTAGGACCTGAGACTTTTTAGTTGGAGGTTTTCTTGCTCCTATTACTTAATGGTGCCCACAGGCTGGCTTCATGCGTGTGGAACATGGGCAGTTCTACTGGGCCCCATGCTTAGAAGAGCTTTGTGCTTGGTTTAATGTTCTGCTATCACTATCTTGAAATTCATTAAAATCCTTGATCAAGGCATCACAAATTTTTATTTGCACTAGGTCCTGCCAATAGGCATTTGCATTTACAAGCTCTTTCCTAAAATTCTTGGTTTTTCCTTTACCTTGTGCTACCTTTCTCACCTTTACTAAAAGTTTCAAATTTAGCGATGAATTAATATTAGTTCATTACTAGCTATTTTTCAGGGGTGATCAGATTTTATGGGGCCTGAAGCTGAAATAACTTAGAAGGTTTTATTTTAAAAACATATAATTATAAGCATGAATATTTATTTAAAATAACAAAAGAAGGCTGGGAGGGGTGGATTACACCTGTAATCCCAGTACTTTGGGAGGCCGAAGCAGGAGGATCACCAGGAGTCCGAGAGCAGCCCTGGCAACAGAGCAAACCCTGTCACTACAGAAAGGTTAAAAAAAAATTAGCCTGGCATGGAGACACACGCCTGTAGTCCCAGCTACTCAGGAGGCTGAGGTGGGAGGATGGCTTGAGCCAGGGAGTTTGAGGCTGTGGTGAGTTCTCATTGCACTACCGCACTACAGCCTGGGTAACAAAGCAAGAATTCATCTCAAAAAAAAAAAAGCTGTTGTCTTTAGTTTTTTTTTTTTTCAATTTTTTTCCTTGTTATAAAATTAATTCGTGTAAGCATTCAGACATTTTTAGTTGGGAAAGATGATATGCAGAATCCAGCCGTGGCACAATTCCAAACAAATGTCAGATGGGAGTGCTTCATGGGGAGAAGCTGAAAATAATAATTTAAAGCTTCATGAGGCAAAATATGTTCCAATTTAAAACACTAAGAAATAGTAGCATTAGTTTCTTTTTTAAATCCTCAATGAAATTAGCTGGGTGTGGTCGTGCACACCTGCAATCCCAGCTACTCATGAGGCTGAAGCAGGAGAATTGCTTGAACCTGGGAGATGGAGGTTGCAGTGAGCTGAGATTGTGTCACTGTACTCCAGCCTGGGTGACAGAGCAAGACTCTGTCTCTAAATAAATAAATAATCAATGATATGTAGAGAATATGTCTGGGAAACAGTAGACACATAATTATTTATATTGACAGTTTAAGGGATAAAAGATTAAAATTGCAATTATAGGCTATAATAATAGCTATACTAAATTTTTTTCTCAACATGGTTATACGGTTTACAGATAAATTCACACATTTTTAAATTTCTGTGCATTTTGATGAATAATAAAGTAGCTAATCAAAGACAAGTTAGTCACTTGCTCAGGCATGAAAAGAAAAAATAAATAGATACTGCAACACAGAATAAAGACATTGTTCAAGGAAAATTTTTCATTCAAAAACCACTGTCATAAAACTTCAAAATGCTGTGTTTTACATCATCTTATTTATTCAGATTCCCAAATTTTTACTTCCAAGGGCTGCATTGGTTTAATCCAAAATCCCTTATGTCAAACTGCACAAAAATGCTTGTTAAAATGCCATCTTTTGTCATCAGGAGTTGGCTACTTTGACAAAAATCCAATTTATATCAGAATTAAAGATGTTTATGTTGAGTCCTTTAAAAAAGACTGAATGTCAACATAATTTGGGAAGGTGCCTGTTTTCTGGGTATTTCTAATTTTCAGGATTAGCTTATGTGATCAAACCTCATAAAAACACACTCTACAAAAGATATGTTGGTATTGGGTATAGAAATATTTTGTTTGCAGGCTGGGCATGGTGGCTCATGCCTGTAATCCCAGCACTTTGAGCACTTTGGGAGGCCAAGGCAGGAGGGTCGTTTGAGGTCAGGAGTTTGAGACCAGCCTGGACAACATGGTGAAACCTCATCTCTAGTAAAAATACAAAAAAAAAAAAAAGGAAGCTTGTTGTAGTGGCATGCAGTCCCAGCTATTTAGGTGACTGAGGCAGGAGAATTGCTTGAATCCAGGAGGCAGAGGATGCAGTAAGCTGAGATCATGCCACTGTACTTCAGCCTGGGCAACAGAGTGAGACTCCATCTCTAAAACAATAAATAAATAGAAATATTTCATTTGCAAATTATATTTAAAAGTTGTATGATGTGTTGGCCAGGCGTGGTAGCTCACACCTGTAATCCTAGCACTTTGGGAGGCTGAGCTGGGCAGATCACTTGAGGTCACGAGTTTGAGACCAGACTGGCCAAGATGGTGAAACCCTCTACTAAAAATACAATAAATAAATAAATAAATAAATAATTATTAGCTGGGTGTGGTGGCATGTGCCTGTAGTCCCAGCTACTTAGGTAACCAAGGCAGGAGAATGACTTGAACCTGGGAGGTGAGGTTGTATTGAGCAGAGATCGAGCCACTGCCCTCCAGTTTGGGCAACAGAGCGAGATCCTGTCTCAAAACAAATTTTTTTATATGAAGGTTTATTGGCCAACATTCTAAAACTCTAGACATTACATGATTTAGAAAGAATCTTGAAAATCTACCTAAGAATTTAAATATTTTAAAAAGGAAACAGATTGACTAAGGAAAAAATAGAATCTTTAAGTGTGGTCCTTTAAGAAATGACAATAACCAGTTGTTAAGCAGAAGCAACTGACATTTGAGATGTATTTCTTTTAATTTCCTTTCTTTTGTGTGTGTATTCTAATTTGTTATACAAGTTTAGGAATAATAGGTTTTTTTTTAACTTCGACCCAATGATAGTTGGGTTGAAGTTAAACTATGATAGTTGGACTTTCAAACTATGATAGTTGAACTTTGCCAGAAGTTTATACCTTGGCAGAAGTAAATAAAAAATATATTACTTTACAGCTCTTTCTCTTCTCAAAGTGATTAATATTATAGAGCCTAGCACTTATGCAGAATACTAAGTATAGTCAGTACTTAGTAATTTTCACGATATTGATGAAATATCATGAAATATCACTTCTTAGTCATTTTCATGATACTGATGCTGAATATTCGGCTACATAATTTTAATTTTGTATCAGATTTACAGAAAAGAAGCTAGCAATCTTTTGATATATTATGGGAATATTGCTATATACATAGCATTATAATTATGTTAATTATATATTGTTAACAGTTACACTATAAGTTACTTAGATAAGATTGCATTTGGGTATTATTAATATAGTAATTGATGTAAATCATTTATTTTGTGGTTGTGCTAAACACATAGATATGTAATTGGCACTTATATAAACTGAATGCTTGACAAATAAAATCTGCTGTATAAAAATTCTCCATTGAAGTATGCAAAATAAGCCAAACTAGTCATTAAAAATGTACAAATCTGTGGCTGGGCGTGGTAGCTCGTGCCTATAATCCCAGCACTTTGGGAGGCTGGGGTGGGTAGATCATGAGGTCAGGAGGTGGAGAACATCCTGGCCAACATGGTGAAACTCAGTCTCCACTAAAATACAAAAAAATTAGCCGGGTGTGGTGGTGCATGCCTGTAGTCCCAGCTACTCAGGAGGCTGGGGCAGGGGAATCGCTTGAACTTGCGAGGCGGAGGTTGCAGTGAGCCAAGATCATACCACTGCACTCCAGCCTGGTGACACAGGAAGACTGTCTTAAAAAAAAAAGTACAAATCTACCATAAATCTTTATTAATTTCAGCAGCATGATACTGGTAAATCAATGGATTGGAACAGATTTCTTACAAGCATATGCCAAAACGTCTAATAAATATGTGTGCCTCATCATAGTCAACGGCAGGAGGGAGGACTATTTAATAATTGGTGGTAAGGCAATTGGTTAATTCTTTGGGAAGTCAAAAACTGTTTAGATATTTACACCATACCCTGCTCAAGTTTCAAGCAGAGAAGTAAGATGAACTAAGTTGTTATTCTGGTTTCTGTGTAAGAATGAATGGAGAGAGGCCAGATGGAAGCAGAGAGCTCAGGTGAGAGGCTATTGCAGAAGGAAAGGAAGATGGCCTGGATTCTGGCAATAGCAGTAGAGATAGAAAAGAGCAGACAGCACTTAGCAACAGATGGCTGTGGAGATGAGACAAGCAGAATACCCAAGGGTGATTCCCAGGTGTCTGGTTTAAAATACGAGAAGACCTGGCGGTGGCGGGGAAGGAGGGGTATGGAATCTACCAAGGGAAACAAGAGGAAATCAAGAATTCAGTCTTATACATATTGAATTTAAGATGCCTTCAAGATATGCAAGTATGAACAGCTTTCCCGTAATTGTTCTAAGCTTCAACTTTCACTTTCACTCACAGAGCTTCAGGTATTTAAAAGTACAAGTTTGGACTCTATCTATCCTTATAAGCCACTGCAGCTTCTTATCAAAAACCTCTAGTCTATTCAAGCAACTTTACCTTTTTAAACTGAGATTAAAACACTAACTTCTTGGTTTACATTTTAGAAGATACCATTTGTTGGATTCCAATGACCTATCTAGTAGTAATACAGCAATATCTAATATTTATTGTGTACCTACTCTCTGCTAAGTGTTATTCCTACATGCCTTACAAATGAGAATGACATATAAGGGCAGATCAGGACTAAGTCCCTGAGAAGTTAAGAGTCAAGGTTATATGCCATAACTAGGATTAAAACAAATTGGTTTGACTCCAGAGCATATGCTTTTGCCATGCCACTAACATGATAAATCCTGGTAATATTTTTCCTCTCTAGCTTGGTTTCACCATCCTCAGTTTCAAATTAAGATTTGGTTGTCAGGGAAACTAAACTTTTTTGTTTGGTGCCTCCATTTCATTTTATTATTATGTTAGACATTTTGTTTAGGAGGATTATCTACTTTGCTAAATGTTTCATTGGGTATATTAAACCACTTGCATCAGCTAAATAGCTCCCATTGACATAACAATTCAGACACAGACACAGAACAGAACACAAAACACAGAACACAGAACAGCAGCCTTTTGTTAACTTCTTGCAATCTGGTTTCAGTTTCTGTCCTCTTTCACTAAAATTGCTCCCTGGGAGGTGATCATGACTCTCTTCTTCACCAAACTGTGTGACCATCTCTTAGACTCACCCTGGCCCCATGGGGTCACTCCTTTCTCCCAAAGCCCTTTCAGCACACCCTTTCCACCCTTTCAGAATCACCATGTGTCTTAGTCTGTTCCTTCTGCTATAACAAAATGCCTTAGACTGGGTAATTTATAAATAATAGAAATGTATTTTGCACAGTTCTAAAGTCCAAGATCAAGGTAGTGGCATGTTCAGTGTCATCAGAGTTTGCTGTCTGCTTCCAAGATGGCATCTTGTCGCTGTGTCCTCTGGAGGGAATGAAAGCTGTGTCCTCACATGGCAGAAGGGACAGAAGGGCTAAAGGGACAAACTCACTCCTTCAAGCCCTTATATAAGGGCACTAATCCCACCTTTTATAAGGACCTAATCACCTCCTGAAGGCCTCACCTCTTAATATATCATGTTGGGTCTCTGGTTCCAACATGAATTTTGGAGGGACACAAACATTCAAACCATAGCACTACCAGTGCCAAGTTCGCCTACCATTTTCCTCTCTGCCATTTTATTCTGCAGCCACATCCTAACTAGGCACTTTTCTGCTTCAGGCCTTTCCTCTTCCTTTTCTACTCTCTCAGGTAGCATTTTCACTAAGTTTCAATTATGACTACCATGCAAATAGCCTTCAGTTCTAAGCTAAAGATCCTTTTTTTGACCTCTCTTATCTATGCTTCAAACAAGTTTTTGTCTGCCTATCCACACCTTTGCCAACATCTCAAACTCAATCTGTTTTACTAAATTGGCCTTCACTGCCAAAAGGCCTTCCTATTTCACATAACTTATTTATTTTACTCACTTTCTTTTAAAGCCTGACTTTTCTCTTCCTGCATAACCAAAATTTTTAAAAGACTGGTTCCTATCTGATTCTACTTGCTCACCTGCATACTCTCCTCAGTCTTTGAATTTTCCCCTTTTACCCCCAGTCTATTCACTGCAACTGATCTTGAGAAAATAACCAACAGCTCTCTCTTATTTGACCTCTTTGTTCCTTTTGACAATGTTGACCTTTGTAAATCTCTTCTTCCTTGACTTTCATGAGAGATTTTCCAGCTCTCTTAATTCTCAACCTACTCCTTTTGTCCTTCTGTGATTTTTATTGGGTTATCTTTCTATCCACCATGTAAAGGTTGATCTTCCCCTAGGGTTACATCTTTGATTCTCTTCTCCTTTCATTCTATATCCTCTATAGTAAACCTTTGTTATGGCTAGTATCTGGATCCTTTTCCCGTATTCAGATAATTTCTCTATCTTCTAAACCTAGGTAGGAGGTAACTTTTGACTTCTCCCTCAAAGAAAAAAAAAAAGATAGGAATTATCTTTCTCAGTTTTCCTTATAGCTAGGGCAGGATAAAAGTGAATAACTGGGACTACCAATCACAGACACTCAATATGTAATAGCAATAAGGACACCCAAGAGACAGTGGTTGTAGAAAGGTAAATTCTTGGGACACCATTGGCAACAGGGCTGCAATCAATGTCCAATATTTAGCAGCAGTGACATCATGCCAGTTCTATGGCAGGATTTTGGATCCTATTTCTATCTGTGACCTGATCCTAGTTTTACAGCTCTCTTGAAAATAATTGATGATAATCAGTATCTTTTTGGTAAACTTATTCTCTCCTTTTAAAATATCCAGTGTGGTTTCTGTTGTTTGTAGCTAAGAATCCTACACAATTAAATCCTGAGTTTTGACTCCTACCTATATGCTCATGGATCCCAAATCCATCTCCTGACTTCTGCTCAAACTTCTCAATCTCTGTTGGATATCTCTATAGGCAGTTCAAAACTCAACATCTCCAAATATGGACTCATCATCTTCTTCCCAAATCAAATCTATTACTCTTATTGTTTTTTATTATGAGTACCACAATTCAGCTAACTCCACTCAAGACAAAAGAGGACATCTAGATTCATTATTTTTCATTCTTGTTCATTCACTCATTCATAAATATTTGTTGTATGCCAACTCTGTCTTAGATACTATGATATATCCTAGGTGACTGACAAGATTAGTAAGACACTGATATCAAATACTTCACAGTATAGTGGTATACTTTTTTAAAAGAAATGAAAATACTCCATTGACTTTAAATTCAACTTCTTTTGCCTCCTCCATGACAGTATTTTATCAATTATATATTTTGTTTTCTAAACCTTAAGCCTCTTGCACTTCACTAGGTCTTATCCACCAACCCCTTATATTATAAACTTGTTTTTCTAATCTTAAA
The DNA here is from genome assembly GCA_963573385.1 of Cacajao melanocephalus. Taxonomy (NCBI): domain Eukaryota; kingdom Metazoa; phylum Chordata; class Mammalia; order Primates; family Pitheciidae; genus Cacajao; species Cacajao melanocephalus. The sequence continues at coordinate 19,557 of CAUYLG010001910.1, read as the reverse complement.
AAAACTAAAGTAACTGAATTTAGGAAACTGACCTAAAACATCCAGTTCATGAGAAAACACAGAACACCTGTTTGTAATAATAAAAAAAAAAATCCAGTCTAGCTAGATTCTGTAAACAGTAATCTTTGCTCAGTGATGCCAGCTCCTCACGTTTTTTAAATTTAAAAAAATGTTTAACCAAAATAATGTATGTGTATGTTAAGTCATTTAAAAAGTAGTGGCAATAATAATAGTTAATAGCTGTTGAGTTTTTACTTTGTTCCAATAATTGTTTTTAGCCTCATATAGAAATTATCTTATTTAATCCTCAGAACCATAGAAGGTAAGTTCTATTATTATACCAATTTTGTAAATAAGGCAATGGAGTACAATAAAATTTATAATAGAAATGAACAATCCTCTGTCCCATTTTTTCCAACTGGAAGCTATTCTACCCAATTCTTTCACAGTGTCAGTTCTTGTTAGTAACTTTCATATTTATAAATAATATATTTATACATTATATATTGATACATCAAATTTAGACATTGTCTTTTCACTTGATGATGCGTTAGATAAGACTTTTTCTTACTTACATACTCCCAGCACAAACTTCCGCCTTTACTCCTCCCCCTAGCCCTGACAATGTGGTTACTTATTCTCCAATCTTCCACTAATGGCACTGCCAACTTCAAATACACTTAAACCTGCTTTCCTTGATCTATCAATAATGAAAGTATGATTTAGACTAGCCTGGGCAACATAGTGAGATCCTGTCTCTACAGAAAAACATACAAATTAGCCCATATGGTGGCACGTGCCTGTAGTCTCAGCTACACAAGAAGCTGAGGCAGGAAGATCACTCGATCCTAGAAAGTCAAGGCTGCAGTGAGCCAGGATTGCACCACTGCTCTCCAGCCTGGGTGACAGAGCAAGACTGTGTCTCAAAAAAAAAAAAGTATGATTTCCTCCCTGGTTTATGAGAACTGTGGTTGTCCCAATCTTCCCTTTATCCATTCCTTACCTATTACTAATGTTTCAACCCACAACATTCTAGTCCTTTCTTTAAAACTCTTCCTTAGGTTACCAGTCACTTCCTGGGTGTCAAATTCACAGATGCTTTACAAACCTTTACAGTGTGGTTAAGTGTGGGCTAATAGAGTAAGACTGCCAGGCTTAGCATCCTGGATCTGGCACTTAGTAACCACGTGACTGTAGGCAAGTTGTTTGACTCTGTGTGCCTTCAGTTTCCTTATCTATTAAGCGATGGTAATAGAAGTATCTACCTGACAGGGTGGCGTGACAAATGAGCTAATGAATGTAACGTATAACATGGTCTGACACAGTAACAATAGTAGCAATAATAACAGTGTGTGTCTGTGGTGGGTGGGTAGTGGTTTGGGAAAAGTACTTATTAATTGCTCTCTATTCAGAGTTCAACACTGCCCATTAGTTACTGTTTTTTTTTTTTTTCTTTTTCTATTTAGAGATAGGGTCTCACTAGGTTTCCTAGGCTTGACTTGAACTCCTGGGATCTAGTGATCCTCTGGCCTCAGTCTCCAGAGTAGCCGAGACAAGAGGTGCATGCTGTTGTGCCAACTAATTATTGTTTGTTTGTTTGTTTCATGATTATATTCTTAGTTCCTCCTCCTTAGGTGATCTTATGTCCACCTATGAAGTGTTGCAAACCAGATAAGATATAATGATGGCCTAAACTATAGTCAGTGGAGATGCAGAAGAAGAAATTCATTTACCCACTTAACAAATATTTTTGAGTGTTTACTATGTGCCAGGCACTATTCTAGGTGCTAGAGAGCCAGTAGTAAACAAAACAGATACTTTAAAAAAATATCCTGCTGTAACAGCTGGGTGTGGTGGCTCATGTGTGTAATCCCAGCAATGTGGAAGGCCGAGGCAGGCAGATTGTTTGAGGTCAGGAGTTCAAGAGCAGCCTAATATGACAAAAACCCTGTCTCTACTAAAAATACAAAAATTAGCTGGACGTGGTGGTGCACACTTGTAGTCCTAGCTACTCAGGAGGTGAGTATAACGATTCAAAAATTGTTTGAATCTGGGAGGTGGAGCTTGCAATGAGCTGAGATTGGGTCAGCGACAGAGTGAGACTGTAACTCAAAAATAAATAAATACACACACACACACACACACACATCCTACTATACCTGGGCATGATAGCACATGCCTGTAGTTCTAGCTACTCAGGAGGTTGAGGCAGAAGGATAACTTGAGCCCAGGAGTTTGAGGTTATAGTGAGCCATGATTGTCCCACTGTACCCCAGCCTGGGCAGCAAAGTGAGACTCTCACTCTAAAGAATCCTGCTCTTATGGAGCATTCTTACGGAATCCTACAACACTGTTGGGCTTCTGGCATGTCAAAATCAAAAGGTTGAGCTGGTCCTTTGTTCTTCATGTTTGCGGTCATTGCTCTGTTGACTCCGGAATGCTGCTATAGAGCCTGGAACCTGCCTCTTGGGCACTGAGAGCTCCAGACAGTCTCAGAGACACACCTATTAGAGATCTCACTGTATTCAAACTGTGACAGCCACAGCCAAGTTAGTGAGAGTCCTCACTGCATGCCCGAGAACTTGGTCTCTGCCACTCTGTGGTGACTTCCTTCTCTTCTCACCTGAAGAAAGCTAAAAGTCTTTTTTCCAATGTTTGGAAACATGATGTCTTTTCTTCAGCATAGTCATGGAAAGTTGAAGATAACGCCAGTTAATTTTTTTTCTCCTAGTTATACACAGTGTTAAACTTACATAACTCAGAAAGAACCGTGTTTTCAGCTTTTCTCACAAAATACCATGATTCAAGTGACTAACAAGTAGGATGTTTAATTTCACTTCTCTCACTTGAATTTCAGTTCTCTTTCTGGCTCCAGTTTACATGCCAACCAGCAGTGGAATTAGATGGCCAACAGTTGGCTCTTCTTTCAGCAGATTGCCTGATATTGCGAATTCCATCTTAACATGTTTAAGCTCCTATGAGTTTCCTTTTTATGCCTATATATATATATTTTAATTAATGGTAGAAATGGCCTTTATTACTTGCAGTGGGAAGTGGAAAAGAGGAGGGAATGCAACAGCTCCCGCTCCTGGGGCAGCATCCACAGACACAGTTATCAACCTCCAAAAGCAATATGTCTATATCTTTAAAGTTTTTGCAGAGGAATTCGGTTGTGACTATCCTTAGATATATATAAAAGTAATTAATAGTTTTGAAAAATTTTCTCATTGAACCTATTCATGACTTGATGGGAAAGTAAGAAAATAGAAATCTAACATTAGAATTATAACTAATTAAGCCTCCTGCACAAACTTTATTTCAGGATAACTAAATAGTTGTTAAGAGAATTAAATATATATACACACACTATTTTATATATATATGTATATATACACACATGATTTGGGCTGGGCACAGTGGCTCATGCCTGTAATACCAGCACTTTGGGAGGCCAAGGCGGGTGGATCACAAGGTCAAGAGATCGAGACCATCCTGGCCAACATGGTGAAATGTCTCTACTAAAAATACAAAAATTAGCCAGGCGTGGTGGCACACACCTGTATTCCCAGCTACTCAGGAGGCTGAGGCAGGAGAATTGCTTGAACCTGTGAGGCGGAGGTTGCAGTGAGCCAAAATCACACCACTGCACTCCAGCCTGGCAACAGAGCAAGACTCTGTTTCAAAAAAAAAAAAAAAAAAAAAGTCATCATTTACAAACCCCAAATCAAAGAACGGATCCAAGCAGCACTTATCAATAGTTACTAACATCATTAAATGAGAGCCAACAAGATATCATGTGTCTCCTGGTGGAAGTGCCCAACACCACTTATCAACCTTACCAAAACACTGAGCCTGTATCAAACCATGCCTCTAGACCTAACTACGAGTTTATAGAAAACTCAGTGGGGAGAGAAACACGTGAAAAGACAATGGGGAGGATGTGTGCAAAAAAGAAAAATCTAGATATTGTCAGTTTTACAGGCTGGAAGATAACTTTTTTCAAAAATAAATTGCTAGGAACAAAAAAGAAAGAGTAAACATTATTACACATCAACCAATCTCAGTATGTTCATCTTATTTGGCTTTTGATTCATTTAAACCATTAAAAATTATGACATTCATGAAACAATTAGAAATATGAATACCAGTACCTAAATATCTGGTAATATTGAAGAATTATTCTTAAAATTTTCATGAATGATTATGGTCTTATCAGATTTTTGTGAAGAGTTATTTTCTTTCCTTTTTTCTTTTTGAGACAGAGTCTTGCTCTGTCACCCAGGCTGGAGCACAGTGGCACGATCTTGGCTCATTGCAATCTCTGCCTCCCAGGTTCAACCAATTCTCATGCCTCAGCCTCCTGAGTAGCTTGGATTACAGGCATGCACCACCATGCCCAGCTAATTTTTTTTTTTTTTTTGTATTTTTAGTAGAGACAGGGTTTTGCCACATTGGCCAGGCTGATCTATCCACCCATCTCAGCCTCCCAAAATGCTGTGATTACAGGCGTGAGCTACTGCCCCCCACCAGAGTTATTTTCTTTTGCAAATATATATTGAAATATTTATGGATGAAATAATATAACATATGGCACTTGCTTCAAAATAATACTGGTGGGTAATGGAATAGATAAAACTAGGTTGTCCGTATTGAAGCTGGATTGTGGGATTGGCTACGAGGGGGGTGATTGCATTATTTCCACTTTGTAGGTTTTCTGCTTATCTTAAATATCAGTAGAAAAATTTAGAAATGAAAATATGTAATAAATGAGCTTTGCCTCAAAATAATCTAATTGTGGGGGAGAGGGGATAAAATGGATGGGTGTATAGATAAACATAAGATCTGTGACCATGAATTTAGAGTAAGTCACTTGCAAAGGAAAAACATACTAGGAAACAAGGCTTGTTGCAGATAGTCTCATTGAAGCACCATCTCAGTGTATCTATCAGAATAGCCAGCCACAAATCTCAGGGGCATAACACAGAGTTCCAGTTTATCCTTGAGGAGAGACTGAATTATGCTTCAGTACTAAATCACTCTCAAAAACCCAGGGCACAAAACATCAAGGTTTTTTTCCTTCTAGATGTGTTCTGTTTGTTGAAATCCCTCAGAGACTCAGGCTGATGGAGCAGTTACAGTATCAAATCTTGTCTATTGTTATGCCAGAGGGAAAGTAGGCTCAGGAGGATCTCACATTTGTGAGTAAAGAATTCAGTCCAGAAATGGCATGTCATTTCTGTTCACAATTCATTTGCCTGAATCAGTCACATGGCCCTATTTAACCACAAGGGGGCCAGGAAGGACACTGCCATCATATGACCAGAAGAAAGGAGAACTGAAAATATTTGGCAGATAATTTGATGAGAGAACCTGTGTCATGATATTGAAGCTGTATCATACTTGAGCCTTGGGAATGACTGTTTCTTGTTACCATCTCTAAGGCAGCAACCAGACACAAGTGCTCATTCATCCTTTTGGTTTATTTGTGGCTTGTGATGCACAGTCATGCAATATATTGTATGCAGAGATTGCATAATAAATGTGAGGTAATAGTTTGACTTAATTATGAGTTTAGCAATACTTTTAAAAAGAAAGCGTTCTGTTATTCAAGTATTTTTTTCTCAGAAAGAAGAGGGGAATCACTCATGATTTACCATCCAAAGATAATCACAGTTAATATTTTAGTGGATTTCTTTCCAAGCTTTTCTTTGCATTTAAAAAAATTACTTCTCATGATCATCAAAACTGGAACCATTTTTTTCATAATGACCATCATAGTCCATTTGTGCTGCTGTAAGAAAATACCTGAGACTAGGTAATTTACGAAGAACAGAAATTTATTTTCTTGCATTTCTGGAGGCTGGGAAGTCCAAGATCAAGGTGTCAGGAGGTTTGGTGTCCTCACATAGAAGAGTGGAAGAGAGTGATCCCAAGGGTGTTCATCCATTTTCACGCTGCTGATAAAGACATACCTGAGACTGAAAAGAAACAGAGGTTTAGGTCCAGGTGTGGTTGTTCACGCCTGAAATCCCAGCACTTTGGGAGGTAGAGGTTGGTGGATCATGAGGTCAGGAGTTCAAGGCCAGCCTGGCAAAGATGGTGAAACCATGTCTCTACTAAAAATACAAAAATTAGCTGGATGTGGTGGTGGGTGTCTGTAATCCCAGCTACTCGGGAGGCTGAGGAATGAGAATCACTTGAACCTGGGAGGCAGAGGTTGCAGTAAGCAGAGATCGTGCCATTGCACTCCAGCCTGGCCAACATAGCAAGACTCTGTCTTAAAAAAAAAAGAGGTTGAATTGAACTTATAGTTCCACATAGCTGGGGAGGCCTCAGAATCATGGCGGGAGGTAAAAGGCAATTCTTACATGGCAGCAGCAGGAGAAAATGAGGAAGAAGCAAAAGCAGAAACCTCCAATAAACCCATATCAGATCTCATGAGACTTATTCATTATCATGAGAATAGCACCACAGGAAAGACCGGCCCCCATGATTCAATTACTTCCCCCTGAGTCCCTCCCACAATGCCTGGAAATTCTGGGAGATGCAATTCAAGTGCAGCCAAACCATATCACCAAGCCCTTTTATGTATTTTTTATCTGTAAATTTTCTCTTTGAGACAGGGTCTGGCTCTGTTGCCCAGAGTAGAGTGCAGTGGTGTGATCACAGCTCACTGCATGAAGGTCGTGACCTCCCAGGCTCAAGTGATCTTTCTGCCTTAGCCTCCCTAGCTGGGATCACAGGCATGCACCACCATGCCTGGCTAATTTGACAACAACAAAATGTTTTATAGTTATGGGATCTCCTTATGTTTCCCAGGCTCCAAGCCCTTTTATAATGACCCTAATCCAGTCCATGAAGGCTATGTCCTCATTATGACTTAGTTATTTCCTGAAGGCCCCACATCTTAATACTATCGTATTGGCCGTTATATTTGAACACATGAATTTTGGAGCACATAGTCAATCAATAGCAGTGACATTACTCCAAACAGCTGATCTTAATGGTCATGGACCAGCAGATAATTTTAACAAAGGTCTTATCTTCTTTAAAAAAAAAAGTCTAAAATCCCTTTTTCTTGAAATGTGAGTGTTTTAACATGGTTACATAGCACTTAAATACCAGTGGTTAACTAAGAGTTCCAGGTCACATTCTGTGCTTTGGGGCAAAGAATCCCTAGTCCTAAAATTGCTTGTTAGCATAAGGCCAGCCAAGAAACAGGAAAGAAATGAAAAAATGCAATATTGCAGTTGAGTTTAATTTGGTTTTGGTATTTTTCTTTACTCAGGTTACTTACGAAAAGGGAATAGTTTTGGGAGGTCATGTTATTGTGGAATTTAAGCCTCTTAAAATCTTCAAGATTCCTGTTTCTCTTGAAAATAATAAAAACTGGCTAGGCGCAGTGGCTCACGCCTATAATCCCAGCACTTTGGGAGGCAAAGGTGGGAAGATCACTTGAAACCAGGACTTTGAGACCAGTCTTGGCAACACGGGGAGACACCCCCTCCACCCCCTGCCGCCATCTCTACAAAAATATTTAAAAATTAGCTGGGTGTGGTGGTAAGTGCCTGTAGTCTTAGCTACTTGGGAGGCAGAGGTGGGAGGATCGCTTGAGCCTAGGAGTTTGAGGCTGTAGTGAGCTATGACTGGGCCACTGCACTCCAGCCTGGGCGACAGAATGAGACCTTGTCTAATAATAATAATAACAACTGTAGGTGATTCAAGGAATGTCTGGCTGGTCTAGGGAATAAATTGCCCAGACATGTTACATTTGGGATGATTTCCTCAAACACAGAAACCATTGTTATAAACTGAGCTCTTTAGAGGTCAAAGCTGATACACAGAATTTTTTAGCAATTATGATCCAAACTTTGCCAAGGATTCTTTTTTGTTAATATTTTATTTGACACTGAATTTGATATGCAGATTTCTTTTTCATTTAAATTAACAAAGGAATTCATGAAAAATTTAATTGACTAAGAATCTACACAAAGATCTTGTAACTTTATTATCTTCCATCAGTCTCTCAAATATTTGTTAGTAAACAAAAGAATGATATAGTGGATTGCAAACTTCTTCATGGCAAAAACCATGAATCATTCACCTTTGTAACTCTTCCAATTCCTAGCATAATGCATTGCACAGAAGAAGAAACACCCATAAAGAAATAAATGTAATACAGAATGCAATTCAATTTCATTTATGTGTGAAAGGCATTTGAATTTTTAGTAGCTTGTTGATTTTCCTTATTACACAGTCCCAAAGCCAAAAACTAAGCCACATTTATTGTATTTAGTGTTATAAAGTAACATGAATCTACAAAGTAACATAGCTATGTTACCAAATAACATGAAGCAACTAGCTAACATAGCTACAATTGTTGAATCTATTAACAAGATAATATAATCAATGCTATAAAATAACAATTGGTTTTAAAAAATAATTTGAGGTACAGGCCATACTGACCATTTCTTTTTGCTTATTCAATATATGTGTAGAGAGGGGTTAGACCAGGTTAATTGAATCTTTCATTTATTATAACGGTTAAGGAAATCACCTTAATATAATAAAACACAATTTAATTCTAAAAATTCATGTAACTTTATCTCTATTTTCTTTGTCAATTTAAAAGCCCAGGAAGATCTCGCAATCAGTGTGTAATCAATAGGAACAACAATGCAATATATTTAATAAATTGGCTGGGCTCAGTGGCTCACTCTTGTAGTCCCAGTACTTTGGGAGGCCAAGGTAGATGGATGGTTTGAGCCCAAGAGTTCCAGACCAGCCATGGCCAACATGGCAAAATACTGCCTTTACAAAAAATACAAAAATTAGCCAGGTGTAGTAGCATGTGCCTCTAGTCCCAGGTATTTGGGAGGCTAAGGAAGGAGAAACACTTGAGACAGAGAGGTTGAGGCTGCAGTGAGCTGAGATCGAGCCATTGCACTCCAGTCTGGGCAATGGGAGTGAAACCCTGTACCAAACAAAATGAAACAACAAAATGAAAAATGAATAAGTACTTGTTGAAATAAACACCAGCTATTCCTCTTTTTTACTGTTGAAATAGAAAGTTCATGACATTTATAATGTTTATCAACAAATCATTGCTATGTCATTAATTTATTATTTGGTTTTTGTCATATTTCTAAAAGAACTCAAAACACATTTGGTTATTTGAGCTTTTTGACTTTATAACTTTAAGTAAATACAGTTTCTGTATTATATACAAGAATCTACAGTGACTGAGTACTACAATTAAAACTTTCCTTAGAGAACTGAAAAGCATCTCTCACAAGAACCAACACTAAATTATAGCACTTGGTACAAAAGTAGAATGGCTATTGACAGTGTTTGCTGTTATGATGAAGGCCTTGACCAGTAAGTGCTGTTGTACTTAACAAAGTAGTTATAACAGCAAGAATTCCTGAACTTCAGGTTTTGTTTATAGATGAGCAACAATGTTCATACTGCAGGAACATCTGGTTTACTTATTAGATAAAGGCTGAAGACAGTAGGTGATCAATAAATGACAGCTATTTATAAAGTGGTTCTTAGTAATAAGTGATGATACGGGTACATGTGTCTGGTGGAACTAAACAATAGGAATGCTCCAGCCTAGGCAACAAGTGTGAAACTCTGTCTCAAAAAAAAAAAAAAAAAGGGCCAGGTGCAGTGACACACGCCTGTAATCCCAGCACTTTGGGAGGCTGAGGTGGGCGGATCATCTGAGGTCAGAAGTTCGTGATCAGCCTGACCAATATGATGAAACCCTGACTCTACTAAAAATACAAAAATTAGCTAGACATGGTGGCATGAGCCTGTAATCCCAGCTACTCAGGAGCTTGAACCGGGGAGGCAGAGGTGGCGGTGAGCTGAGATCACACCATTGCACTCCAGCCTGGGCAACAAGAGCAAAATTCTGTTTCAAAACAGCAACAACAACAATAGGAGTGGAGCGTTTTTCTCTGCTAGAGTACAACTGACCAGATATCTGCTCCATAAAACTGGTCATCGTAGATTTTTTCTCTCTGTCTCGTTAACTTCGTTTACTGCTTGGCACAAAGTTTAATTTTCATTGGTACAGGGCCTTATGTAGAAGTTCAAAACCCAGTTCTGAATTTCTGAACTCATATTTGTGCTGCTGTGGTCATAAAACAAAAACAGAAAGAAAAAAAAAACTGTTTACTAGGAGTTGGAAGAAATACATTAGCTTTAAACCACTCACTGGCTAAATCAGGGGTTCTCAACCTTGGCACTGTTGATATTTTAGGCTGAAAAGTTTTCTGTTGTTCGGGGTTGTCGTACGCATTGCAAGACATTTAGCAGCATCCCTGGCCTATATCCATTAGATATCAGTAGCATCTTTTCTGTTGACAACCAAAAATGTCTCCAGACACTGTTAAATGTCCTCTTGGAGGCAAAACCACCCTCACCTCCACAGAGAACTACTGAGTTAAAGTAGTAGTCATTAATTTAAACTTTGATTAGTTGGTTGATTTCATCTATTTTTGCTACTTTACAGATCAGAAGTTTTGTAGAATCCAAATTAAATATTATTCTAAGGCATAATTAGGAAAGGTTATTATACTTTAAAAATCTACTAAAAGTATTGCAATTGCTTTGTTAGCAGATTAAATTTTTATTAGACATTTGGCATTAAAAGGTAATCAAAGGCCGTAAATTTTGTATGAACAAACATATTACTTCTTAAAAAACAAAAACAGCAACAAAAACAAAGCAAATGAGTCTTCATATGGTGACAGTCATGTGGAGTGCTCATCAAGTCCCTGTATCTTATTCTCCACTTAGTAGACTAAGAAATTCAGTTTTAAAATGTATTTGCAAGTAATTGTGCTCCAGGGAACTTACACATGCATTAGCCAAATTCATAGGATACTGATATAACAACATGAATGGAACTATTCAATTTATAAAAAGAACTATAAGCATCAAGAATAACAATTGTTAGGCTGGGCACAGTGGCTCATGTCTGTAATCCCAGCACTTTGGGAGGTTGATTACCTAATTACCTGAACTTTAATTTTAATTGGGAGGATTGCTTGAGCCCAGAAGTTTGAGACCAGTCCGGGCAACATAGTGAAACCTCGTCTCTAAAAAAATAAAAATAAAAATTAGCTGGGCATAGTGATGCACACTTGTGGTCCCAGCTACTTGCGAGGCTGAGGTAGGAGGATTACTTGGGCCCCAGGAGTTTGAGGCTGCAGTGAGCCGTGATCCAACCACTGCAGCATTTCAGCCTGAGTGACTCAGTGAGACCCTGTCTTAAACAAAACAAAACAAAACAAAACAAAACAAAACAAAACAAAACAAAACAATTATTCATTTACAGTCAGTGCTTCAGTTAAACACTTTATATGGATTATCTCAATCAGTGTATCAGTTCTATTATCATTTGATTATAGGAGCATCTAAGCTTAGCAAATTTAGGTCACACAACTAATAGGTTATAGAATTAGAATTCAAATCCAGGTAATAAAGACCATACTTTTAATGACAGGGGAAATGGATTCATAGGTTTCCTGGTCAATTTATCACATCTGTTACATTAGAGGTGTTTTTCTTTTTTCCCCCAGAATAAAAAGGTAATATATAGACATTGAAGGAAATGTCGACTGTCCAGGATAATAACATCTATATTCTAATCAGATAGACATGACTACTGTCAACATTTTTGATATACTTTCTTCACTCTTTTACATATATTGTATACTGTAGCTGACCTCATACTACATAGGTAATGTTAAATATTTTTAAATATTTAAAATGTTTTTTCATGAGGTAATTTCCTCAGGTCATTAAAAATTCCTTGTAAACATTATTTTAATAGTTTTAATCACATATATGCAGTAATCATTTTAGCCATTCTCTTAATGTTGGATTTTAGACTTATATCCATTTATTTACCATGGTTAAGTATCTTTTCATAGAGATCTTCATGTTCTGGACTATCTCCTTATAATTTTCAAAAGAGAAATGATCAAATTAGATCATGTGGACACTCATAAGGTTCTTGATTTGACAAATAACTTTCCAAAATCTTTGTCCTGATTTATTTCGCTCCCAGGGTATGTGTCCACTTCACTCTTCTGCCACCAATGGAGTTTATTCGCATTTTAAACAGATTGGGTAATTAGATGCCTGGGAAATAACCTCTCTTTTGTCTGTTTATTATTAATGAGTTTGAATATTGGTAAAATGTATAGTAGGCATTTAAATTTCACATTTTGTGAATTGGCCATTATATATACTTTCCCCATTGATCTATTTAAGGTGTTTGTGTCTTTTTTCTACCCTCTTTGTCCTCACACTGTACTATATAAATACTTCTGTCCCAATATGCATTTGTATATATGAGTCTCTGCTACTAGACTGTGGTTCACCATGGGCAGTGGCCCTATTTTATCTGTGAGCAATGCCTAACACATAGTTGGAAAAGGCATACTGTGCTTTGTAGAATTGTTCTTAGAATTAAATGAGATAATGTAAGCAAAGCATCTAACAGACTGTCACATAGCAGATGCTCAATACATACCTTATTTTAGGCAATCAAAAGTTTTGCTATTTCATGTTGTTGTTTAGGAAAACCAAAGTTAAGATTAAGTATCTTTGAAAGATCAGGAACTATAGTTGTAAACTGCAGATTTAGGATGTGAACGCTGATTCTCAAATCTTTAATCACAAATCACATGTGGCTAGAATACTTGAGAAATTATAATTCTTGCAATTTTGTTTTCTTTTTTGAGACTGAGTCTTGCTCTGTCGCCCAGGCTGGGGTGTAGTGGCGCGATCTCAGCTCACTACAACCTTTGCCTCTGGGGTTCAAACGATTCTCCTGCCTCACCCTCCCAAGTAGCTGGGATTACAGGTGCCCGCCACCACACCCAGCTTTTTGCATTTTTGGTAGAGACAAGATTTCACCAGATTGGCCAAGATGGTCTCGAATTCCTGACCTCAGGTGATCCACCTGCCTCAGCTTCCCAAAGTGCTGCGATTACAGGCCTGAGCCACAGCGCCTGGGCAATTCTTGCAATTTTTGCAGGATCGGTATGAACTGTAAGCTATTATATACCTTTGAGGAACTGCTTTTTCCCCCAGTCTGTATCTGATCCCACATGGATGTCTCTTCCTTGTTTTTATTTTTATTATTTTTAGGGACACGGTCTGGTTCTGCTCCTCAGGCTAGAATGCAGTGTTCCCATCAGAGCTCACTGCAGCCTTGACCTCCTGGGGTTAAGTGATCCTCCCACCTTAGATTCCCAACCAGTAGCTGGAACTACAGGCATGCGCCAACAGGCCTAGCTAATTTTCTTATTTTCATTTTTAGTAGAGACAGGGTCTTGCTATGTTGCCCAAGCCTGTCTGGAACTCTTGACTTCAAGGGATCTTCCCGCCTCGGCCTCCTAAAATGCTGGGATTACAGGCACGAGCCACTGTGCCCGGTCTCTCATTTAAATTTATAGGCATCTTGTGGTAAAAAATAGCAAAGCTCAACAAGCATAAAAATACATCAAGTGAGTGACATTTTATTTCTCCATCAGCTAAGTCAGCTTTTGCTTTTAGACAGGGAAACAACTGAAACAACTGTTCTAGTGGCCGCTAAAAAAAAAAAAAAGCAGAACTAAAGCAGCGAAGGGAAGGAAAAGGTCGCTGGGAATGTCCAGTCAGCTGGAGGGCTTGGAGCTCAGGGTTGGGCTGGGAGCATTTCTGTTGCTGCCAGGCGGAGGAAGGGGAAGAGGGGGAGGAGTGAGGGCAGCGGGTAGTAAAACCAGTTTGAAGTAAACAGAAGGTTAGGTTTTCCGAGGGGCCAGCAGCGCGGAGAGCAGGCCCAGCCAGCGGCCGAGCAGGCAGATCTGTCCAGTGGAGACCGGAACGCCGCGCCAGCTCAGGGCCGGGAAAGTCGCCTCTAGGTCAGCGAAGGGTAAAGGAAGTCAGACACCGAAGCGAGTGGCCTCCCGATCCCGGCGTCGAGTGGGAAACCGAGTCCCGATCTAAGGCCGAATCTTCAGGGGTCCTCGTCACCTCAGAACCCACTCAGACACTTCCGGTAAGAAGTCAAGCGCCCCGGCTCCGCAGCTGCATCATTGTGCGCAGGCGCCCTGGGCCTGGAGAAGGCCGCGGACGCCGAGGGAGGGGGCGTGTGAGCCGAAGGGAAGCCTCCTCTGCGCCTGCGCTCTCTGCGGGGCCAGTGGGGCGGGGAAAGAAACCCAGAGCCGGCGTCTGGCACTCCCAGGACTCCCGGCCGGGGTCGCTTTTCGCTCCTCAGCTCGACGTCGCGTCGAGTGCGCAAAAAGCTCCTGAGGGGTCTGGGGAGGTAAGAGCCCCCCGCGACCAGTCGTCTAGGCCTTCCCTCAGCCCTGCTGTTCCCACAGAGGGGCGGGGTGGCCGCTGGACCTGCCAACCTGGGTGCTGGGTCTGGCCCTCTTCCTCTGGGGACAGAGCCTGGGCCCCGACCGATTCCTTTTCCGAGCCCCCGGGGGAACCCTGGCCCTCCAATTTTTCTGTCCCCTCCTGGAGCCTGAAGGGCCAGACCGTACTGGGCCAGGAGGGCAATCACGGCGGCTGTTTGCCTGGTTCCACCCTCCGGGGCCGCCGGAGTGGTCGACGCTCCTGGAGGAGAGACCCCGGCGGGTGGAGGGAGAAGCGCCCTGGCTTCGCCGTCCCGCCTGGGGAGGGGCCGCGACTGCGGAGGGAACTGTGGTTCTCCAGGAGTGGCAGAGGCTCGGTCCCCGCAGAGGAGTCTCTTCGCTGCCGGTGCCTTCGCACTGCCCGTTCACGCACCCGTGCTTTTCTCTTCGTTAGAGACCAAAAGGATGCAGTAGCCGTCTTTCCCGCTGCCTTTCCTTGGGTACTTTTGAAAAACTCCAAATAGACGACCTTGTTTTTAACTCAACTAATTTGCACTACCGTGATTGCAAATATTATGTCCCAGACTAAGGATGTTCTTTCTTGTTAGTTTGACTTGTATGGAAACCAGTGCATGCATTTGATAGTAAGTTAATCTTTTCAGTTTTTAAAAAAGGCACTTTGTTGATTCAATCAGATTCCTCCGTTTATTCACTTGAGCTTGTCGTTTCTTGAGTTGGCAGGAGTTTAATGGTTTGATCCAGTAGAACTATAATTTTTCCCCTAATTTCTTCCTCTTTTTCTCACCTGGATATTAAACTGCATGCTTAGTGGGAAAAATTGAAAAAATAAAGAATAAGGAAAAATCACTCGTAATTGCACCGTGTGATGGTAATCAATCACTTATAATATATTGACTTTTTCCTTTGAGTCTTTTTTTCCCCTGTGCATTTTCTTAATTGAGAAGAGATTTTATATCGTTAGATTGTCTGCTTTCCTTGATTTAAATTATATTGTAAGCATTTCCCCATGTTTTTAAAAAGCTTCGTAGAAATGACGTCTTGATTATACACGAACAAAGTATCTTTCGAAACAGTTAAAGCCAAATTCCCATTAATTATCCCCAATCATAATGTTACGTGATAGGATAGTGCCACAGTTCCTTTAACATTGTGATTGGGGATAATTACACTAAAGTATTATTGAGGACTGGCCGGGCATGGTGGCTCACACCTGTAATCCTGGCACTTTGGGAGGCCGAGGCAGGTGGATCACGAGGTCAGGAGTTTGAGACCAGCTTGGCCAATATGGTGAAACCTCGTCTGTACTAAAAATACAAAATACAAAAATTAGCTGGGCGTAGTGGCGTGCGCCTGTAGTTAGAAGAATCGCTTGGACCCAGGAGGCGAAGGTTGCAGTGAGCTGAGATTGTGCCACTGTACTCCAGCCCGGGCGACAGAGCGAGACTCAGTTTCACACACACACACACACACACACACACACACACACAAAATAAAAATATTGAGGACCAATAGAGTTTTTGGTTCCTAATGCAGCATATTTACTGTTTTGGAGATTAAAACTCAGAAAATTGAAACGTTTTATTTATTTAAAAATAAAAGACTCGTATATTAAATACTTTTTGAGTGAAAAATAACTATTTTCTAAAACAGAACTTAGAAGAGGAATGTGACTTTGTTTTAAATTTTTGCAAATCACTTTAATGTCTGGCTTTATAGAAGACAGCTGGATTTTCATATTTGCTTCTGTTCAGTCTGTTGTGCTGTCTGGTTAAGGTTGAAGCATATGAAGAAAACCCAGCCTTGCACAGATATGTAGTAGGAAAAGGGAAGAGATCTTAAAAGCCGGCTGAGAGGCTCCTGGGGACATCCAGGGATCCCGAGACCACAGTTTGAGAAAGCTGATTTAAATTCTTGGACTGATGGGCTGTGCGATTGTTTAAAATTTTACGCTATTACAAACATTGCAACAGTGAAAGTTCTTTGTGATGTTTTCTGGTGTACCGGTGCTAGTATTTTTCTGTAAGTAGAATTGCTAGGTCATAGAGTTTTGCTTTTTTTTTTTTTTTTTTTTTTCTAAGTTTGTTAAACACGTTACTTTGATGCCTGTGTAATTTTCTGTTGGGCACTAATGTTGGTGTTCACATTGTTTCAACTAATGATTTGGTAAAATATCTTTGCATGTTTTTAGTTGTTTTGAATTATTTTCTCTTTGGAGGCCTGGGAGGAGTCCAGTAAAAACCAGACAAGTGGCCGGGTGCGGTGGCTCATGCCTGTAATCCCAGCACTTTGGGAGGCCAAGGTGGGCGGAACACTGGAGGTCAGGAGTTTGAGACCAACCTGGCCAACATAGTGAAACCCTGTCTCTACTAAAAATGAAAAATTTAGCTGGGTGTGGTGGCGCATGCATATAACTCAGCTACTCAGGAGGCAGGAGAATCTCTTGAACCCAGGAGGTGGAGGTTGCAGTGGGAGGAGATTGCGCCACTGCACTCCAGCCTGGGGGACAGAGTGAGACTGTCACACACACACACACACACACACAAAACCCAAAAAACAAAAAACAACAACCAGACAACTGCTAGATACATTCTAAAAGAGCAGTGACACATGGATTCTTTTCTAAAATTTCTAAAAAGATAATTGTTAGATCAAATATTAGGAATTTTTGAGGCTATTGGTACATATTGTCACATTGTTTTCCTGGGAGATAGTACCAGTTTATTTCTTGTCAGTAGTGTTTGACATGCTTTAAAAAAAGAAAAAATCACACCTTACCAACATTGAGTACTTTTATTATTTTAAAAAATTGTTTCAATTTAGTAGGCAATAAATGGTATATGTTCTAATTCTCATTACTTTGATAGGGCACTGAATTTTTTTATAATCTTAATAGTTGTCTGCTGATATTATTTGCCCATTTATAGTCCAGTGTCCAAGTGTTTTTCTAACACATTTTTATCTTCTTAAATATATTGGAAGGACATGTTCTATACTTTTTTTTAAGGAAGAGAACGAAATTGTGTTTTCTGTTTACAAGAGCACATGCTTATTTTTAAAAAGTTAAATAGTATGAAGACATGCCATGTAGCTCTGAAATGCTTGCATAATCCCATTCCTAGATTTATAGTATCACTAACATCATTAATGTTTGTTCCTTCATTTTTTTTTTTTACTGTGCCTTTATTATTTTTTTTTTTTACAATTTATTTGTAAAAGTAGGTTTGCACTATGCATAGTTTTGTGATTTGATTTTCTTTCATTTAACATTATATGTTGGATATTTTTCGACAGCAGTGCATATAACTGGGCAAAGTTCATCCTGGGTGGTTTCAGGAACATGAATTGTGATCTTTAGTTATCTGATGGCAGGCTCTTGTCCTCTTCTAAATATATTCTCTTCCTAGGTGATCTCATCCATTAACAGCTGTGTGTTGCCAATTCCCAAATCTTTATCTCAGACTCCTCTCCTGCATTCCAGATTCTTATATTCAACTGCCTTTTGGATATCTCTCCCAGGATGTTCTCAAGGTACTTCAAACAGTCCAAACGTGAACTCATGTTTCCCCTTAATCTTGCTCCTCTTTGTATTGCCTGTCATGGTCAGTGGCACCACCAACCCCAGCCACTCATGGTGGAAATCTGGCACTAATCCAGCTTTCTCTGTTGCTTTCAGTCTCCAAAAGTTCTCATTCTTTTGCTATTTTTATTTCATTTTATTATTTTTATTTGAGACAGGATCTCACTGTATTGTCCAGGCTGGTCTCAAATTCCTGGCCTCAAGCTGATCCTCCCACCTCAGGCTCTGGAGTAGCTGGGACCACAGTGGGGCATCACTATGCCTGGCTCATTTTAGCCACCTTTATATCTGTTTCCTTTATTTCTCCACGGCACCACCTCAGCTCAGGCCTTCACCTCTTATCTTAACCATTTTAAGTGTCTCCTTACTATTGGTTTTGTTGGTTCTCTGATTAATCTTCCATGTTACTGCCAATTTTTTTTAATCATGAAGAGATTTTTAAAAACCATTTTATTGTAAATATTATGAAGATATTTTTCTTAAATCTAAAAGTATATAAATAGCCAAGTGAATAAAAATACTACCTAAAATAAGTCACATGTACATATACATAAACCTATTTAAAAAGGGAGTGTATCTTATATTTCTTTTATGTCTTCTACTGAATGTGATAGATTGTTGGCACAGAAAGTACATCTTGATTGACATGGGAAATGTATGCAGCTTAATGAGATTTCATGTTAAAACATTTAGGTATACCATATTAAATTGTCATACCTTTTACAAATTGTTATATTATCTTTTTTCTATCTTTCTTGGCACCTCAAATAACATAATGCTTAGTAGAGCATTGCTATATAGATAGGAATGTTTCGTAAATAGATGTTATTTAATGAATTCCATAATTTATTTTTAAAAAAATTCTCTGGCTGTTGCTAATGAGAAACTGTTTCTAGACCTTTCAGTTTCTGTGCTTTGTTAAATACACCCTATATTCAGAGTTCTTTTACTACTACTTTTTACTATTATGTTTATTTTAAATTTAATGTTTATATTTATCAAAGGGATACCTGTACATAAAGAGTTAATTAATACTTCATGGATTAAAATGAAAAACTGGCTGGGTGTGATGGCTCACGCCTGTAATCCCAGCACTTTGGGAGGCTGAGGCAGGAGGATCACATCAGCCCAGGAGTTAGAGACCAGTTTGGGCAGCATAGTGAGACTTTGTCTCCACAAAAAATAAACAAAATTAGCTGGGTCATGGTGGCACACACCTGTTGTTCCATTTACTTGGAAGGCTGAGGTGGGAGGATCGCCTGAGCCCAGCACATCAAGGCTACAGTGAGCTGATATCGTGCCACTGCAGTTCAACCTGGGCAACAGAGTAAGACCCTGTCTCAAAACAGAAAAGAAAAGGAAAACAACAATCTTCTAGCCCAGTCCTTCTCACCCCTGAATCCCACTCTCGAGAAGCAGTCTATCTCAATCAGTGCTTTCTTTCTGAATCATTGAACAAGAAAAATGATTTGAGCACCTATTTTCTTTCTTCTTTTTTTTTTTTTAATGAAAGAAAGAGGAAGAGAAAGGGGGAGAGAGAACAGGAGTCTTGCTCTATTGCCCAGGCTGGAATGCAATCTAAAAATAGGTATT